>JAJKFL010000043.1:0-56732 GCA_021186555.1 Reticulitermes speratus
TACACGTATCCATTTTCCTTTTTAAGATACTAAAGAACGCCAAAAGTTGTTTTCACTCTTTCTGATTCCTCAAATATGAGAAAAATATTTTTACTCGAAGGGGGGGGGATATTAGTAGCTTTAATCAGCAAAAATTTGTTTTTACTTCAACTTTAAACCAAAAGAAATGAAAAACATATGTATAAAAAATATTAGTCAGACTCGGTTTTACCTTCCAAAATTTATAGAAACAATAATCTTGTTTACGTTAAAGTTAGAATTGTTTCAATTCAGCGTTTTAGAAGCTGAAAACGCTTAAAAATTTCAAATGTGTTTTTCGGAACGTCATGTTAAGAACTAAATTTAGTACACGTATCCATTATTCCTATTGTCAAGATACTAAGAACGCCATATTGTATTTCCTCTTTGATTCCTCAACATATAGACACATATTTTTACTCGTAAGGGGGGTAGATATTATGTAGCTTTAATCAGCAAAGTTCGTATTTACTTCACTAAACCAATGAAATGACATCATATGTATAAAAAAACTATTAGACAGGCTCGGGTTTTACCTTACCCTAAATTTATACAAAAATAATCTTGTTTACGGTTAAAGTTAGAATTGTTTAAAATTCAACGTTTTGTAAGCTGAAAAGCTTTAAAATTTCAAATGAGTTTTCTTCGGAACGTCTATGTCTAAGAAACTAAATTTAGTACACGTATCCATTATTCCTATTGTCAAGATACTAAGGAAACGCCATAGTTGTATTTCACTCTTTCTGATTCCTCAACATATGAGACACAATATGTTTACTCGTAAGGGGTAGTTATTATGTAGCTTTATTCAGCAAAGTTCGTTTTTACTTCAACTTAAACCAATGAAAAGACATCATTGTATACAAACACTATTAGACAGCTCGGGTTTTACCTTTACCCTAAATTTATACAAACAATAATCTTGTTTACGGTTAAAGTTAGAATTGTTACAATTCAACGTTTTGAAGCTGAAAACGTTAAAAATTTCAAATGTGTTTTCTCGGAACGTCTATGTCTAAGAACTAAATTTTAGTACACGTATCCATTATTCCTATTGTCAAGATACTAAAGAAACCCATAGTTGTATTTCACTCTTTTTATTCCTCAACATATGAGACACAATATTTTTACTCGTAAGGGGTAGATATTATGTAGGGTTTAATCAGCAAAGTTCGTTTTTACTTCAACTTAAACCAAAGAAATGACATCATATGTATACAACACTATTAGACAGACTTTGGGTTTTTCCTTTTCCCCAAATTTATAGAAACAAAAATTTTTGTTTTCGGGTTTAAAATTTTGTTTTCAATTTTAGCGTTTTTTTAAACTGAAAAACGCTTTAAAAAATTTTCAAATGTGTTTTCTCGGAAAGTCTAAGGGTTTTAAGAAAATATAATTTTTTTTGTACACGTATCCCTTTTTTCCTATTTTCAAAAATACTAAAGAAAAGCCATAATTGTATTTCACTCTTTCGGGTTTTCAACAAATGAGACACAAAAATTTTTACTGTAAGGGGGGGAGATATTTTGTAGGGTTTAAATCAGCAAAGTTTGTTTTTTCTTCAACTTTAAACCAATGAAATGGGCATCATATGTTTTACAAAAATAATTTGACAGGACGGGTTTTTTTCCTTACCCTTTTAAAATTTTTTTCCAAAAAAAAAATCTTGGGTTTTCGGTTAAAGTTAAATTGTTTTAAAAATTTAAAGTTTTGGAAACTTTAAAACGCAAAAAAATTTCAAATGAGTTTTCTTTTTGGGGAAAGCTAGGGGGAAGAACTAAATTTTAGTACACGTATCCATTTTTCCTATTGTAAGATCTAAAAAACGCCATAGTTTTATTTCACTTTTTTTTGATTCCTTTAACTTTATAGACACATATTTTTACTCGTAAGGGGGTAGGGGAATTTTGTCTTTAAATCAGCAAATTTTGATTTTTTTTCAAATTAAAAAAAAAGAAATGACATATATGTATAACCCAAAAATATTAGACAGGCTCGGGTTTTTCCTTACCCTTTTAAAATTTATACAAACAATAATCTTGTTTAAGGTTAAAGTTAGAATTGTTAAATTCAAATTTTTTGGGAAACTGAAAACCCCTTAAAAATTTCCCAAAAGGGTTTTTTCCCGGGAAAGTCTAAAGTCTAAGAAAATAAATTTTAGTACACGTTTCCATTATTCCATTGTCAAAATACTAAAGGGAAAGCCATAGTTTTATTTTACTCTTTCTGATTCCTCAAAAATTGGGGCACAATAAAATTTTTTCTCTTAAAGGGGGGAAGGGTAAATTAAAGTGCTTTAATTTAGCAAAGTTTTTTTTTTATTCAAATTTTAAAAACCAAAGGAAAAGACAAACTATGTTTTACCAAAAACCCATTTAAAACAAAACCCGGGTTTTTTTCCTTCCCTAAATTTATAAAAAAATAATCTGTTTACGGTTTTAAAGTTAAAAATTGTTAAATTCAAACGTTTTAAAGCTGAAAACCTTAAAAAAATTTCAAATGGTTTTCCGGAAAGTCCATGTTTAAAAAACTAAATTTTAGAACCGTATCCTTTTTTCCTTTTAAGTCCCCCAAAAACTAAAGAAAACCCCCGTTTTTATTTCACTTTTTGATTCCTAAATAAAATTTTAAAAACAAAAATTTTTTTCTCGTAACGGGGTTTTGTTGCTTTTTCAGAAAGTTTGGTTTTTTCTTCAAAATTAAACCAAAGGAAATTTTAAAATCATATTATACAAAACTATTTTTGACAGGCTCCCGGGGTTTTTCCTTTCCCTAAATTTTTTAAAAAAATAATCTTTTTTACGGTAAAGTTAAAATTTTTAAAATTTAAAAATTTTTAAAATGAAAACCCTTTTAAAAAATTTTAAAAGGGGTTTTTTCGGAACGTCCATGTCGAGAACTAAATTTTTGTAACGTATCCCCTTATTTCCAAATTTTTCAAGTTTTCTAAAGAAAACCCCTAGTTGTATTTCATTCTTTTTGATTCCTCAACATATGAGGGCAAAAATATTTTTACTCGTAAGGGGGGTTTGAAAATTATGTACTTTTTAAACACAAAGTTCGTTTTTTTTTCCTCAACTTAAACCAAAGAAATTAAAATCCTAAAAAATACAAAAACCCATTAGACCCGGTCGGGTTTTTTTCCCCCCAAATTTTATTTAAAAAAAATTTAAACTTGTTTACCCGGGAAAAATTAGAATTGTTTAAAAAAAAGGGTTTTGGGAAACTGAAAACGCTTAAAAATTTTTAAATGTTTTTTCCCGGGGGCGTCCCTTTTTTAAGAACTTTAAAATTTTTGTTTCACGTTTCCCATTATTCCTATTGTCAAGATACTAAAGAAAAGCCATAATTGTTTTTTCACTCTTTTTGAATTCAAAAATTTGAGACACAATATTTTTATTTGAAACGGGGGTAGATATTAAAGTGCTTTAAAAAAAAAAAAAGGGCGTTTTTTTCTTCAATTTTTTAAACCCAAAAAAAAAGCAACATATGTAACAAAACTATTTAGACAGGCTCGGGTTTTTCCCCCAATTTTTTTAAAAAAAAAAAATTTGTTTTCGGTTAAAAATTTTGAATTGTTTAAAATTTAAAGGTTTTTGGGAAACGAAAAAAGCTTAAAAAAATTTTAAATGGTTTTTTCGGGAAAAACTATGTTTTAAAAAACTAAATTTTAGTAAAAAGTATCCCCTTTTTCCTATTTTTTCCCAAAATACTAAAGAAAGCCCCTAGTTGTTTTTTCACTTCTTTCTGATTCCTCAAAAATGAGACAAAAATATTTTTTTTCTCGTAAGGGGGGTTTGATTTTTTGTAGCTTTAATCAGCAAGTTCGTTTTTACTTCAACTTAAACCAAAGAAAATTACATCATAAGTATACAAAAAAAATTTTAAAAGGCTCGGTTTTAACCTTAAACCCCAAAAATTTAAAAAAAATAACTTTTTTTACGTTAAAAAAAAGAATTGTTTTAAAAATTTAACGTTTTTGGAAACTTTAAAAAAACGCTTAAAAATTTTAAATTGTTTTCTCGGGAAAAAACCAGTTAAAAAAACAAAATTTTAATACACTATTCCCTTATTCCCATTGTCAAATACAAAAAACCCCATAATTGTATTTCCTCTTTTTGATTCCTCACCTATGAGACACAATATTTTTTTTTCGAAAGGGGGGGAAATATTATGGGGCTTTAATAAAAAGTTTGTTTTTACTTCAAATTAAACCAAAAAAAATTTACATCATTTGTATACAAAATATTAGGGCAGCCCCGGGTTTTACCTTTCCCCCAATTTATAAAACAAAAAATTTGTTTTTCGGTTTAAAATTAGAAAATTTGGGGTTTCAAATTTAAAGTTTTTGGGAAACTGAAAACGCCTTTTAAAAAATTTTAAAAGAGTTTTCTCGGAAAATTTTATGTTTAAGAACTAAATTTTTTTTTCCCATCCCAAAAAAATTCCCATTTCAAAATACCCAAAAAAAACGCCATAAATTTTTATTTTTTTTCTTTCTGTTCCTCAACATATGAACACAAAATTTTTTCTCGTAAGGGGGGAGAAAATTAAGTAGCTTTAATTTAGCAAAGTTTGTTTTTACTTCAAAATTTTTTCCAATTTAAATGACATCATATGTATAAAAACTATTAGACAACCCCGGGTTTTACCCTTTCCCTAAAATTTTTACAAAAAATAATCTTGTTTTCGGTTTTTAAATTAGAATTGTTAAAATTTTAAAAGGTTTTTTAAGCTGAAAACGCTTAAAAAATTTTAAATTTGGGGTTTTTCGGAAAGTTTTAATTTTAAAAACTAAATTTTAGGACACGTATCCATTTTTCCCAAATTTTAAGGGTAATAAAGGAAACCCCCTAGTTTTTTTTTCAACTTTTTGATTCCTCAAATATGAGACACAAATTTTTTACTCGTAACGGGGGGAGATATTTTTGTAGCTTTAATCAGCAAAGGGCGGGTTTTTTCTTCCCTTTTAAAACCAAAAAATGAAAAACAAAAGTTTTCCCCAAACTAATTTGCAGGGCCCCGGTTTTACCTTTCCCCCAAATTTTAAAACAAATAATCTTGTTTTACGGTTAAAGTTAGAAAATTGTTTAAAATTTTAACGTTTTGGGAAACTGAAAAAGGTTAAAAATTTTAAAAAGTTTTTTCCCCGGGAAAGTCCATGTTTTTGGAAAATAAATTTTAGAAAAACTTTTCCCTTAAACCTATTGCAAGATCTTTAAAAAAAACCCCCTAAATTTTTATTTTTCCCCTTTTTGATTCCTCAAAAAAAATGAGACCCCAATTTTTTAAATCGTGAAGGGGGTAGTTTTTAAAGTAGCTTTTTAATTAGCAAAATTTGTTTTTAACCCTTAACTAACCAAAGAAATGACATCATAAATATACAAAAAACTATTAACATCGGGTTTTTTCCTTCCCTAAAAATTTTTAAAAAAATTTTTCTTGTTTACGGTTTTAAAAATTTGAATTTTTTCAACGCTTTTTTAAGTGGAACCTTTTAAAAAAAATTAAAAAGGGTTTTCTCCGGAAAAGTCTATGTTATGGGCTAAATTTTAGAAAACGTATCCATTATTTTTTTTTGTCAAGATACTAAAGAACGCCATAATTTTTATTTCACTTCCCTTTTTGATCCTTTAACATAGAGACACAAATTTTTTCTCGTAAGGGGGGTAAATATTTTTAGCCTTTTTAAACCAAACAAAGTTCGTTTTTTTCCCTTTAACTTAAACCAATGGGAAAAGAAACTTGTATACAAAACTTTAGACAGGCTTTGGGGGTTTTTCCCTTAAACCCCAAATTTATACCCAAAAAATAAACTTGTTTACGGTTAAAAATTTGAATTGTTTTAAAATTCAAAAATTTTGGAAGCTGAAAACGGGTTTTAAAAAATTTTAAATGGTTTTTCTGGAAGTCTAAAGTCAAAAAACTAAATTTTTGTTTCACGTTTTCCCCTTATTTCCTTTTTTTATCAAGAAACTAAAAAAGCCCTAATTTTAAAATTTTACTCTTTTTTGATTTCCCCAACATATGAGACACAATATTTTTACTCTTTAAAGGGGGGGAGGTTTATGTACTTTAATCAGCAAAAAATTTGTTTTTTTTCTTCCCAAAAAAAACCAAAGAAATGACATCATATGTTTTAAAAACTATTTGACCCGGGTCGGGTTTTTTCCCTTTCCCAAATTTTTTTAAAAACAAAATTTTTGTTTTTTCGGTTTTAAAATTAGAATTTTTAAAAAATTTAACGTTTTGGAAGTGAAAACGCTTAAAAAAAAATTTAAAGGGTTTTCTCGGAAAAGTCTTGTTAAAAACAAAATTTTTTTTAAAAACGTATCCATTTATTCCTATTGTCCCAAAATACTAAAGAAAAAACCCTAGTTTTTATTTCCTCCCTTTTTGATTCCTCAACATATGAACACAATTTTTTTAAATCGTAAAAGGGGGGTAGATTTTTAAGTAGCTTTAATCAGAAAGTTCCCCTTTTTACTTAACTTAAACCCAAAGAAATTTCATCATTTTGTTTACAAACTATTAAACAGGCTCGGGTTTTACCTTACCCCAAAAATTTTTACAAAAATAACTTTTTTTACGGGTTTAAAATTGAATTGTTAAAATTCAAAAGTTTTTTAACTGAAAAAAGTTTAAAAATTTTTAAAAAGGTTTTTTCTCGGAACGTCCATTCTAAAAAACTAAAATTTTTTGTACACGTATCCCTTATTCCTATTGCAAAAATTTCTAAAGACCCCATAGTTTTTATTTCATTTTTTTGATTCCTTTAAAAATTTTGGGGGACACAATAATTTTTTCTCGTAACGGGGGGGAATATTATGTAGCTTTAATCAGCAAAGTTCGTTTTTTTCTTCCCAACTTAAACCAAAGGGAAAAGGGCATCATATGTATACAAAATATTTTTTCAGTATCGGGTTTTACCTTTCCCTAAAAATTTTTAAAAAAATTAATCTTGTTTCGGGTTTAAAAATTTGAATTTTTAAAAAACCCCGTTTTTGGGAAACTTAAAACCTTAAAAAATTTTAAAGGGTTTTCCGGAAAATCCATGATAAGGGAAAAAAATTTTAGAAAACTTATCCAATTTTTCCAAATTTTCAAGATACTAAGAAACCCCATAAATTTTTATTTCACCTTTTGATTCCCCAAAAATGAGACACAATATTTTTAATTCCCTAAGGGGGTAGATATTATGTAGCTTTTTAAACCCGCAAAATTGGTTTTTTTTCTTCAACTTAAAACCCCAAAAAAAGGCTTTATATTTTAAAAAAAACTTTTTTAGGCGGGTTTTGGGGTTTTTCCCTTCCCCAAATTTAAAAGAAAAATTTTCTTTTTTTACGGTTAAAAAATTTTTTAAATTTTTTTCAACGGTTTTTAAGCTGAAAACGCTTAAAAATTTCAAATGTGTTTTCTCGGAAAGTCATGTTAAGAAATAAAATTTTATTTCCCGTATCCTTTTTCCTTTGTAAGATACTAAAGAACGCCAAAAATTTTTAATTTTAATCTTTTTATTTCCCAACATATGGAAAACAAAATTTTTAAATCGTTAAAGGGGGGGGATTTTATTGGGTTTTAAACAGCAAAGATCGTTTTTTCTTCAAATTAAACCAATGGGAAAAGGGCTTTTATATGTATACCCAAAAAATATTAGACAGGCTCGGGTTTTACCCTTTCCCCAAATTTTTAAACAAAAAATTTTTGTTTACGGTTAAAGTTAAGAATTGTTAAAAATTCCAAAGTTTGGAAGCTGAAAACGCTTTAAAAAATTTTAAATGAGTTTTCCCGGACTCTAAAAGTCTAAGAACCCAAATTTTTGTACACGTATCCTTTTTTCCCATTGTCAAGATACAAAGAACGGGCCCTAGTTTGTATTTCACTCTTTCTGATTTCCCCAACATATGAGACCCCAAAAAAATTTTTTCTCGTTTGGGGGGGAGATATTAAGAAACTTTAATTTAGCCAAAATTCGTTTTTTTTTTCAACCCTTTAAACCCAATTTAAATGAATCATATGTTACCCAAAAAATTAGGGCGGGGTCGGGTTTTACCTTACCCTAAATTTATTTCAAAAAATAATCTTGTTTACGGGGAAAGTTAAATTGTTTAAAATTCAAACGTTTTGGAAAACTGAAAACCCCATTAAAAAAATTTCCCAAAAGAAATTTTTTTTGGAACTTTTATGTTTTTAAGAACTAAATTTTTGTACAGTATCCCTTTTTCCTTTTTCAAATACAAAAAACCCCATTTAAAAATTTTTTTCACTTTTTTCTGATTCCTCAAATTAAGAGACACCAAAAATTTTTTCTCGTAAGGGTTTTTTAAGGGTAAATTTTGTAGCTTTTTAAACAGCAAAAAATTTTGTTTTTTTTCAACTTAAACCAATGAAATGAAACATTGTATACAAAATAAATTAAAACAGGCTCGGGTTTTAAACCCTTTCCCAAAAATTTTTACAAACAATAACTTGTTTAAAGGTTAAAGTTAGAAAATTTTTAAAATTTTAAAGTTTTTGGGAAACTGAAAACCCCTTAAAAATTTTTAAAAGGTTTTCACGGAAAAGTCATGTTAGAACCAAAAAAATTTTGGCACGTATCCCTTTTTTTCCCATTGTCAAGATAAAAAAGAACCCCATAAATTTTTTTTCACTCTTTTGAAATTCCCCCATTTATGAGACACAAAATTTTTACTGAACGGGGGTAGATATTATGTAGCTTTAAAAACAGCAAAGGGTTTGTTTTTTTTCAAATTAAACCCCCGAAATGACATCTATGTATTCAAAACCCCATTAGAAAAAGACTCGGGTTTTTCCTTTCCCTTTTAAAATTTTTTAAAAAAATAATCTTTTTTACGGTTTAAAATTAAAAAATTTTTTAAATTTTAACGTTTTTTTAAACTGAAAACGCCCTTTAAAAAAATTTTAATGTGTTTTTCCCCGGAAAAGTTAAAGTTAAAAACAAAATTTTTGAAAACCCTAAACCTTTATTCCTTTTTGTCAAAATTTCTAAAGGAAAACCCCTATTTGTATTTCACTCTTTTGATTTCCCCAAAAAATTGAGACACAATATTTTTAAAATCGTAAGGGGGTTTGTTAAATTAAAGTAGCTTTAATTTAGCAAAGTTTTTTTTACTTCAAACTTTAAAAACCAAAAAAAAAGACTTTTTAAAAGTTTTAAAAAAAAATAAATTTGACCAGCTCGGGTTTTTTCCTTTCCCTAAATTTAAAAAAAAATAATCTTGTTTACGGTTAAAAATTAAAATTTTTTAAAAATTTAACGTTTTTTAAACTGAAAACGCCCTTTAAAAATTTTAAATGTGTTTTTCGGAACGTCTTTTTTTAAGAACTAAAATTTTTGTTAACCCTAAACCATTTTTTCCTATTTTCAAGATACAAAGAACGCCCCTAAAATTTTATTTCACTCTTTCCCGATTCCTTTTAACATATGAGACACAAAATTTTTTTCTCCCTAAAGGGGGGGGAGAATTATGTAGTTTTTAAACAGCAAAATTGTTTTTTCTTCAAATTAAAAAAATGAAAATGACCCTCAAAATTATACCCAAAAAAATTTGACAGGCTCGGGGTTTTTTCCCCTACCCCCAAAATTTTAAAACAATAATCTTGTTAAAGGTTAAAGTTTTAAATTTTTAAAAAATTTTAACGTTTTGGGAAACTGAAAAAGCTTAAAAATTTAAAAAGATTTTCTCGGAAGTCTTTGTCTAAGAAAATAAATTTAGTACACTATCCATTTATTCCTATTGTCCCAAGGGGTACTAAAAAAACGCCCTTTGTTTGATTTCACTCTTTCTTTTCCTCAAAAAAATTTTTGACACAATATTTTTTTCTCGTAAGGGGGTAGTTTTTGATGTAGCTTTTTAAACAGCAAAGTTCGTTTTTTTCTTCAAATTAAACCAATGAAATTAAATCCCTATTATACAAAACTATTAGAAGGCTCCCGGGTTTTTCCCCTTTCCCCAAATTTTTACAAAACCCAAAATCTTGTTTAAAGGTTAAAAATTAGAATTGTTAAAATTTTTAAAGTTTTGGGGAAACTGAAAACGCTTAAAAATTTCAAAAGTGTTTTCCCGGAACGTCCAAAGTTAAAAAAATTTAAAATTTTTGAACACGTATCCATTTTTCCTAAATTTTCAAAAATAATAAAGAACCCCCTTTGTTGGGATTTCACTCTTTTTTATTCCATCAAATGGAAAACAATTTTTTACTTTGTAAAAGGGGGGAGATTTATGTGGGTTTTTAAAAGCAAAGTTTGGGTTTTTTCTTCAACTTAAAAAACCCAAAAAAATGGCATTTATAAATTTTACAAACTTATTGGAAAATCGGGTTTTTCCTTTCCCTAAAATTTTTAGAAAAAATAATTTGTTTACGGTTAAAAATTAGAATTTTTTCAATTCAAACGTTTTTGGGAAACTGAAACGCTTAAAAAATTTCAAATGTGTTTTTCGGGGAAAGTCTATGGGTTTTAAAAAAACTAAATTTTTTGTTTCACTATTTCCCTTATTCCTATTGGGCAAGATTTCTAAAGAACGCCATAATTTTATTTTACCTTTTTGGGTTCCCCAACTTTTGAGACACAAAATTTTTACTCGTAAGGGGGTAGATTTAGTAAGGGGTTTTAAACAGCAAAGAAAGTTTTTTTCTTCAATCTTAAACCCAAAGAAATGACATCATATGTATACAAAAACTAAATTTGACGGCTCGGGTTTTTCCTTACCCCCAAATTTTTTTCAAAAAAAAAATTTTTGTTTACGGTTAAAAAATTAGGGTTTTTTAAAAATTTAAAAGTTTTGGGAAAACTGAAAAACGTTAAAAAATTTTTTAAAAGGTTTTTCCCCGGAACGTCCCATGTTTTTAATAAAAAACTAAATTTTAGTACAAAGTATCCATTATTCCTATTGGGCCAAAATACAAAGAACGCCATAATTTTTATTTCACTCTTTTTGATTTTCCCCAACTTTTGAGCCCCAATATTTTTACTTGTAAGGGGGGGTAGAAATTTATGTAGCTTTAATCAGCAAAGTTTTGTTTTTTTCTTTAAAATTAAACCAATAAATTTAAATCATATGTATACAAAACTTTAGAAAAGGCTCGGGTTTTTTCCTTTACCCTTAAATTTATACAAACAATTTAAACTTGTTTACGGTTTTTTAAATTAGAATTGTTAAAAATTTTAACGTTTTGGAAGCTGAAAACGCTTTAAAAATTTTTAAATGGTTTTTTTCGGAACTTTCCCCCCGGGCTAAAAACTAAATTTTAGTACACGTATCCATTATTCCTATTGTCCAAAATAAAAGAACCCCATAGTTGTTTTTTTCCCCTCCCTTTTATTCCTCAACAATGAGAACAAAAAATTTTTACCCGAACGGGGGGAGATATTATGTGCTTTAAAACAGCAAAGTTTCGTTTTTACTTCAACTTAAACCAAAGAAAAAGGCATCATAAGTATACAAAAAACTATTATTTTGACTCGGGTTTTAAACCCTTTTCCCCAAATTTATAGAAACCAAAAATCTTGTTTTCGGTTTTTAAAATTTTGAATTGTTTTAATTCAGCGGGTTTTTGAGCTTAAAAAAGCTTAAAAAATTTCAAAAGGTTTTCTCGGAACGTCATGATAAATAATAAATTTTAGACACGAATTTCCCTTATTCCTATTGTCAAGATACTAAAGAACGCCATAATTTTTATTTCCTCTTTCTGATTCCCCAACAAATGAACACAATAATTTTTAAATCGTAAAGGGGGGGGAGAAATTAGGAGCTTTAATAACAAAAGGTTTGTTTTTACTTCAACTTAAAACCCAAAGAAATGAACCCTCATATGGGATACAAAAAATATTGACAGGCCCCGGGGTTTTTCCTTTTCCCTAAATTTTTTCAAAAAAAAATTTTTGTTTACGGTTAAAAATTTTGAATTTTTAAAATTTCCCAAAGTTTTGGAAGCGAAAAAAAGGGTTAAAAAATTTTAAAAGAATTTTTTTCGGAAAGTCAAAGTTCAAAAAACTAAAAATTTTTGTAAACGTATCCATTATTCCTTAAATTTTCAAGATACAAAGAAAAGCCATAGTTTGTATTTTTACTCTTTTCCCATTCCTTTAACTTATGGAAAACAATATTTTCTCTAAGGGGGGGGTAGATATTTTGTACTTTTAAAACAGCAAAATTCGATTTTTTTTTCAACTTAAACCAAGAAATGACAAACATTGTATACAAAAAAATATAGACAGGGTCGGGTTTTTCCTTACCCTAAATTTTACAAACAATAATTTTTGTTTTGGGTTTTTGTTTGAATTGTTAAAAAATTTAACGTTTTGGAAGCTGGGAAAAAACTTAAAAAATTTTTAAAGATTTTCTCGGGAAAGCTAAGTTAAGAACTTTAAATTTTTGTACCGTACCATTATTCCTATTGCCCAAGGGTACTAAAAACGCCATAGTTTTATTTCCCTCTTTTGATTCCTCAAATTATGAGACACAATATTTTTTTCTCGTTTAAGGGGGGAAAATATTATTAGCTTTTTAAAACGCAAAAAATTGTTTTTACTTCAACTTAAACCCAAAAGAAATGACATCATATGTATACAAAACTATTTGCCCGGGCCCGGTTTTTTTCCTTACCCTTTAAAATTTTTAACAAAAAATAATCTTGTTTACGGTTAAAGTTAGAAATTTTTAAAATTTTAAACCCTTTTTGGGAAGCGAAAACGCTTTTTAAAAAATTTTTAAAAGGTTTTCTCGGGAAAGTCCATGTCTAAAAAATAAATTTTAGAAAACGTATTAAATTAATTTCCCATTTTCAAGATACCAAAACCCCATAGTTGTATTTTTACTCTTTTTGATTTCCCCAATTAAAGAGAACAATATTTTTTCTCGTAAGGGGGGTAGATATTATGTAAACTTTAATCCAAACAAAGTTCGTTTTTTCTTCAAAAAAACCAAAGAAATGACATCATAAGGATTTCAAAAACTATTAGACAGGCTCGGGTTTTACCTTTTTTAAATTTAAAAATTAAAAAATCTTGTTTACGGTTAAAGGGGTTTGGGAAATTTTTTAAAAACCCCCGTTTTTTTTTAAACTGAAAACGCTTTAAAAAAATTTTAAAAAGTGGGTTTTTTCGGAAAAGTCCATGTATAAAAACCCAAAATTTTTGTACAAGTAAACCAAAAACCCATTGTCAAAAATACTAAAAAAACCCCATTTTTGTATTTCCTATTTTTAATTTTTTCAACAATGGGCACAATAAATTTTTTCTCGTAACCCGGGGGGGGAAAAAATTGGGTTTTAAACAGCAAAGTTTGTTTTACTTCAAATTAAACCAAAAAAAAATGGGCTTTTTAAGTAAAACAAAACAAATTTTTCAGGCTCGGGTTTTACCTTTCCCTAAATTTATAAAAAAAATCTTGTTTACGGTTAAAGTTTTGAATTGTTTAAATTTAACGTTTTGGGGAAACTGAAAACGCTTAAAAATTTTTAAAAGGTTTTTTTCGGAACGCTATGTCTAAGAACCCAAATTTTAGTACACGTATCCTTATTCTATTTTCAAGATACAAAAAAAACGCCTAATTGTATTTCACTTTTTCTGATTTTTTTCAAAATAGAACCCCAATTTTTTACTCGTAAAAGGGGGGGAGATATTATGTAGCTTTAAAAAAGCAAAGTTCGTTTTTACTTTAACTTAAAACCAATGAAATGACATCATATGATTTCAAAACATTAACAGGCTTTTGGGTTTTACCTTAAACCCCAAATTTATACAAAAAATTAAACTTGTTTTCGGTTAAAAAATTTTTTAAATTTTTAAAATTTTAACGTTTTGGAAGCTGAAAAAAAGCTTTTAAAAAATTTTAAAAAAAAAGGTTTTTTTTTTTTTCGGAACGTCTATGTTAAGAACTAAATTTTTGTAAACGTAACCTTAATTTTCCCATTGTCAAGGTACAAAAACGCCATAATTGAAATTTTACTCTTTTCTGATTTCCCCCAAAATTAATTTAGACACAAAAAATTTTTTTTCTCGTAAGGGGGGTTGATTTTTAAAGTGCTTTAAAACAGCAAATTTTGTTTTTTTTTCAACTTTAAACCCAAAGAAAAAGGGCATCTTAAAGGTTTTCCTAAAATATTAACAAAGGGTGGGTTTTTTCCTTTTTTCCAAATTTAAAAACAAAATCTTTTTTAAGGTTAAAGTTAAATTGTTTAAAATTTAAAGTTTTTGGGAAACTGAAAAAAGGGTAAAAATTTCAAATGGTTTTCCCCGGAACGCTATGTTAAGGGAAATAAAATTTTTGTACACGTATCCATTATTCCTATTGTCAAGATACTAAGAACGCCATAATTGTATTTCACTCTTTCTGATTCCTCAACATATGAGACACAATATTTTTACTCGTAAGGGGGGTATATTATGTAGCTTTAATCAGCAAAGATCGTTTTTACTTCAACTTAAACCAGTGAAATGACATCATATGTATACAAAACTATTAGACAGGCTCGGGTTTTACCTTACCCTAAATTTATACAAACAATAATCTTGTTTACGGTTAAAGTTAGAATTGTTAAAATTCAACGTTTTGGAAGCTGAAAACGCTTAAAAATTTCAAATGTGTTTCTCGGAAAGTCTATGTCTAGGAACTAAATTTTAGTACACGTATCCATTATTCCTATTGTCAAGATACTAAAGAACGCCATAGTTGTATTTCACTCTTTCTGATTCCTCAACATATGAGACACAATATTTTTACTCGTAAGGGGGGTAGATATTATGTAGCTTTAATCAGCAAAGTTCGTTTTTACTTCAACTTAAACCAATGAAATGACATCATATGTATACAAAACTATTAGACAGGCTCGGGTTTTACCTTTAACTAAATTTATACAAACAATAATCTTGTTTACGGTAAAGTTAGAATTGTTAAATTCAACGTTTTGGAAGCTGAAAACGCTTAAAAATTCAAATGTGTTTTCTCGGAATGTCTATGTATAAGAACTAAATTTTAGTACACGTATCCATTATTCCTATTGTCAAGATACTAAAGAACGCCATAATTGTATTTCACTCTTTCTGATTCCTCAACATATGAGACACAATATTTTTACTCGTAAGGGGGTAGATATTATGTAGCTTTAATCAGCAAAGATCTTTTTTACTTCAACTTAATCCAATGAAATGACATCATATGTATACAAAACTATTAGACAGGCTCGGGTTTTACCTTACCCTAAAATTATACAAACAAAAATCTTGTTTACGGTTAAAGTTAGAATTGTTAATATTCAACGTTTTGGAAGCTGAAAACGCTTAAAAATTTCAAATGAGTTTTCTCGGAACGTCTATGTCTAAGAACTAAATTTTAGTACACGTATCCATTATTCCTATTGTCAAGATACTAAAGTACGCCATAGTTGTATTTCACTCTTTCTGATTCCTCAACATATGAGACACAATATTTTTACTCGTAAGGGGGGTAGATAATATGTAGCTTTAATCAGCAAAGTTCGTTTTTACTTCAACTTAAGAAAATGAATGACATCATATGTATACAAAACTATTAGACAAGCTCGGGTTTCACCTTACCCCAATTTTATACAAACAATAATCTTGTTTACGGTTAAAGTTAGAATTGTTAAAATTCAACGTTTTGGAAGCTGAAAACGCTTAAAAATTTCAAATGAGTTTTCTCGGAACGTCTATGTCTAAGAACTTAATTTAGTACACGTATCCATTATTCCTATTGTCAAGATACTAAAGAACGCCATAGTTGTATTTCACTCTTTCTGATTCCTCAACATATGAGACACAATATTTTTACTCGTAACGGGGGTAGATATTATGTAGCTTTAATCAGCAAGTTCGTTTTTACTTCAACTTAACCATGAAATGACATCATATGTATACAAAACTATTAGACAGGCTCGAGTTTTACCTTACCCTAAATTTATACAAACAATAATCTTGTTTACGGTTAAAGTTAGAATTGTTAAATTCAACGTTTTGGAAGCTGAAACGCTTAAAAATTTCAAATGTGTTTTCTCGGAAAGTTTATGTCTAGGAACTAAATTTTAGTACACGTATCCATTATTCCTATTGTCAAGATACTAAAGAACGCCATAGTTGTATTTCACTCTTTCTGATTCCTCAACATATGAGACACATATTTTTACTCGTAGGGGTAGATATTATGTAGCTTTAATCAGCAAAGTTCGTTTTTACTTCAACTTAAACCAATGAAATGACATCATATGTATACAAAACTATTAGACAGGCTCGGGTTTTACCTTAAACTAAATTTATACAAACAATAATCTTGTTTACGGTAAAAGTTAGAATTGTTAAATTCAACGTTTTGGAAGCTGAAAACGCTTAAAAATTTCAAATGTGTTTTCTCGGAATGTCTATGTATAAGAACTAAATTTTAGTACACGTATCCATTATTCCTATTGTCAAGATACAAAGAACGCCATAGTTGTATTTCACTCTTTCTGATTCCTCAACATATGAGACACAATATTTTTACTCGTAAGGGGAGTAGATATTATGTAGCTTTAATCAGCAAAGTTCGTTTTTACTTCAACTTAAAAAATGAATGACATCATATGTATACAAAACATTAGACAGCTCGGGTTTTACCTTACCCAATTTATACAAACAATAATCTTGTTTACGGTTAAAGTTAGAATTGTTAAATTTCAACGTTTTGGAAGCTGAAAACGCTTAAAAATTTCAAATGTGTTTTCACGGAACGTCCATGTCTAAGAACTAAATTTTAGATCACGTATCGATTATTCCTATTGTCAAGATATAAAGAACCCATAGTTGTATTTCACTCTTTCTGATTCCTCAACTTATGAGAAACAAATATTTTATTCTTAAGAGGGGTAGATATTATTTAGCTTTAATCAGCAAAGTTCGTTTTTACTTCAACTTAAACCAATGAAATGACATCATATGTATACAAAACTATTAGACAGGCTCGGGTTTACCTTACCCTAAATTTATACAAACAATAATCTTGTTTACGGTTAAAGTTAGAATTGTTAAAATTCAACGTTTTGGAAGCTGAAAACGCTTAAAAATTTCAAATGATGTTTTCTCGGAACGTCTATGTCTAAGAACTAAATTTTAGTACACGTATCCATTATTCCTATTGTCAAGATACTAAAGAACGACCATAGTTGTATTTCACTCTTTCTGATTCCTCAACATATGAGACACAATAATTTTACTCGTAAGGGGGGTAGATATTATGTAGCTTTAATCAGCAAAGTTCGTTTTTACTTCAACTTAAACCAATAAAATGACATCATATGTATACAAAACTATTAGACAGGCTCGGGTTTTACCTTACCCTAAATTTATACAAACAATAATCTTGTTTACGGTTAAAGTTAGAATTGTTAAAATTCAACGTTTTGGAAGCTGAAAACGCTTAAAAATTTCAAATGTGTTTTCTCGGAACGTCTATGTCTAAGAACTAAATTTTAGTACACGTATCCATTATTCCTATTGTCAAGATACTAATGAACCCCATAGTTTGTATTTCACTCTTTCTGATTCCTCAACATATGAGACACAATATTTTTACTCGTAAGGGGGTAGATATTATGTAGCTTTAATCAGCAAAGTTCGTTTTTACTTCAACTTAAACCAATGAAATGACATCATATGTATACAAAACTATTAGTACAGCTCGGTTTTACCTTCCCTAAATTTATAGAAACAATAATCTTGTTTACGGTTAAAGTTAGAATTGTTTCAATTCACGTTTTAGAAGCTGAAAACGCTTAAAAATTTCAAATGGTTTTCTCGGAACTTCTATGTATAAGAACTAAATTTTAGTACACGTATCCATTATTCCTATTGTCAAGATACTAAAGAACGCCATAGTTGTATTTCACTCTTTCTGATTCCTCAACATATGAGACACAATATTTTTACTCGTAAGGGAAGTAGATATTATGTAGCTTTAATCAGCAAAGTTCGTTTTTACTTCAACTTAAACCAATGAAATGACATCATATTATACAAAACTGTTAGACAGGCTCGGGTTTTACCTTACCCTAAATTTATACACACAATAATCTTGTTTACGGTTAAAGATAGAATTGTTAAATTTCAACGATTTGTAAGCTGAAAACGCTTAAAAATAAAAAGTGTTTTCTCGGAACGTCTATGTTAAGAACTAAATTTTAGTACACGTATCCATTATTCCCATTGTCAAGATACTAAAGAACGCCATAATTGTATTTCACTCTTTCTGATTCCTCAACATATGAGACACAATATTTTTACTCGTAAGGGGGGTATATATTATGTAGCTTTAATCAGCAAAGATCGTTTTTACTTCAACTTAAACCAGTGAAATGACATCATATGTATACAAAACTATTAGACAGGCTCGGGTTTTACCTTACCCTAAATTTATACAAACAATAATCTTGTTTACGGTTAAAGTTAGAATTGTTAAAATTCAACGTTTTGGAAGCTGAAAACGCTTAAAAATTTCAAATGTGTTTTCTCGGAACGTCTATGTCTAAGGAACTAAATTTTAGTACACGTATCCATTATTCCTATTGTCAAGATAATAAAGAACGCCATAGTTGTATTTCACTCTTTCTGATTCCTCAACATATGAGACACAATATTTTTACTCGTAAGGGGGGTAGATATTATGTAGCTTTAATCAGCAAAGTACGTTTTTACTTCAACTTAAACCAATGAAATGACATCATATGTATACAAAACTAATAGACAGGCTCGGGTTTTACCTTTAACTAAATTTATACAAACAATAATCTTGTTTACGGTAAAAGTTAGAATTGTTAAATTCAACGTTTTGGAAGCTGAAAACGCTTAAAAATTTCAAATGTGTTTTCTCGGAATGTATATGTTAAGAACTAAATTTTAGTACACGTATCCATTATTCCTATTGTCAAGATATTAAAGAACGCCATAATTGTATTTCACTCTTTCTGATTCCTCAACATATGAGACACAATATTTTTACTCGTAAGGGGGGTAGATATTATGTAGCTTTAATCAGCAAAGATCTTTTTTACTTCAACTTAATCCAATGAAATGACATCATATGTATACAAAACTATTAGACAGGCTCGGGTTTTACCTTACCCTAAAATTATACAAACAAAAATCTTGTTTACGGTTAAAGTTAGAATTGTTAAATTCAACGTTTTGGAAGCTGAAAACGCTTAAAAATTTCAAATGAGTTTTCTCGGAACGTCTATGTCTAAGAACTAAATTTTAGTACACGTATCCATTATTCCTATTGTCAAGATACTAAAGTACGCCATAGTTGTATTTCACTCTTTCTGATTCCTCAACATATGAGACACAATAATTTTACTCGTAAGGGGGGTAGATATTATGTAGCTTTAATCAGCAAAGTTCGTTTTTACTTCAACTTAAACCAATGAAATGACATCATATGTATACAAAACTATTAGACAGGCTCGAGTTTTACCTTACCCTAAATTTATACAAACAATAATCTTGTTTACGGTTAAAGTTAGAATTGTTAAATTTCAACGTTTTGGAAGCTGAAATCGCTTAAAAATTTCAAATGTGTTTTCTCGGAAAGTTTATGTCTAGGAACTAAATTTTAGTACACGTATCCATTATTCCTATTGTCAAGATACTAAAGAACGCCATAGTTGTATTTCACTCTTTCTGATTCCTCAACATATGAGACACAATATTTTTACTCGTAAGGGGGGTAGATATTATGTAGCTTTAATCAGCAAAGTTCGTTTTTACTTCAACTTAAACCAATGAAATGACATCATATGTATACAAAACTATTAGACAGGCTCGGGTTTTACCTTAAACTAAATTTATACAAACAATAATCTTGTTTACGGTAAAAGTTAGAATTGTTAAATTCAACGTTTTGGAAGCTGAAAACGCTTAAAAATTTCAAATGTGTTTTCTCGGAATGTCTATGTATAAGAACTAAATTTTAGTACACGTATCCATTATTCCTATTGTCAAGATACTAAAGAACGCCATAATTGTATTTCACTCTTTCTGATTCCTCAACATATGAGACACAATATTTTTACTCGTAAGGGGGTAGATATTATGTAGCTTTAATCAGCAAAGTTCGTTTTTACTTCAACTTAAGAAAATGAATGACATCATATGTATACAAAACAATTAGACAAGCTCGGGTTTTACCTTACCCCAATTTTATACAAACAATAATCTTGTTTACGGTTAAAGTTAGAATTGTTAATTTTCAACGTTTTGGAAGCTGAAAACGCTTAAAAATTTCAAATGTGTTTTCACGGAACGTCCATGTCTGAGAACTAAATTTTAGATCACGTATTGATTATTCCTATTGTCAAGATATTAAGAACCCCATAGTTGTATTTCACTCTTTCTGATTCCTCAACATATAGAAACAATAATTTTATTCTTAAGGGGGGTAGATATTATTTAGCTTTAATCAGCAAAGTTCGTTTTTACTTCAACTTAAACCAATGAAATGACATCATATGTTTACAAAACTTTTAGACAGGCTCGGGGTTTACCTTACCCTAAATTTATACAAACAATAATCTTGTTTAAGGTTAAAGTTAGAATTGTTAAAATTCAACGTTTTGGAAGCTGAAAACGCTTAAAAATTTCAAATGAGTTTTCTCGGAACGTCTATGTCTAAGAACTAAATTTTAGTACACGTATTCATTATTCCTATTCTCAAGATACTAAAGAACGCCATAGTTGTATTTCACTCTTTCTGATTCCTCAACATATGAGACACAATAATTTTACTCGTAAGGGGGGTAGATATTATGTAGCTTTAATCAGCAAAGTTCGTTTTTACTTCAACTTAAACCAATAAAATGACACCATATGTATACAAAACTATTAGACAGGCTCGGGTTTTACCTTACCCTAAATTTATACAAACAATAATCTTGTTTACGGTTAAAGTTAGAATTGTTAAAATTCAACGTCTTGGAAGCTGAAAACGCTTAAAAATTTCAAATGTGTTTTCTCGGAACGTCCATGTCTGAGAACTAAATTTTAGTACACGTATCCATTATTCCTATTGTCAAGATACTAATGAACCCCATAGTTTGTATTTCACTCTTTTTGATTCCTCAACATATGAGACACAATATTTTTACTCGTAACGGGGGTAGATATTATGTAGCTTTAATCAGCAAAGTTCGTTTTAACTTCAACTTAAACCAAAGAAATGACATCATATGTATACAACACTATTAGTCAGACTCAGGTTTTACCTTTCCCTAAATTTATAGAAACAATAATCTTGTTTACGTTTAAAGTTAGAATTGTTTCAATTCAGCGTTTTAGAAGCTGAAAACGCTTAAAAATTTCAAATGGTTTTCTCGGAACTTCTATGTATAAGAACTAAATTTTAGTACACGTATCCATTATTCCTATTGTCAAGATACTAAAGAACGCCATAGTTGTATTTCACTCTCTCTGATTCCTCAACATATGAGACACAATATTTTTTACTCGTAAGGGAAGTAGATATTATGTAGCTTTAATCAGCAAAGTTCGTTTTTACTTCAACTTAAACCAATGAAATGACATCATATATATACAAAACTGTTAGACAGGCTCGGGTTTTACCTTACCCTAAATTTATACAAACAATAATCTTGTTTACGGTTAAAGATAGAATTGTTAAATTTCAACGATTTGTAAGCTGAAAACGCTTAAAAATAACAAAAGTGTTTTCTCGGAACGTCTATGTATAAGAACTAAATTTTAGTACACGTATCCATTATTCCTATTGTCAAGATACTAAAGAACGCCATAATTGTATTTCTCTCTTTCTGATTCCTCAACATATGAGACACAATATTTTTACTCGTAAGGGGGGTAGATATTATGTAGCTTTAATCAGCAAAGATCGTTTTTACTTCAACTTAAACCAATGAAATTACATCATATGTATACAAAACTATTAGACAGGCTCGGGTTTTACCTTACCCTAAATTTATACAAACAATAATCTTGTTTACGATTAAAGTTAGAATTGTTAAATTCAACGTTTTGGAAGCTGAAAACTCTTAAAAATTTCAAATGAGTTTTCTCGGAACGTCTATGTCTAAGAACTAAATTTTAGTACACGTATCCATTATTCCTATTGTCAAGATACTAAAGAACGCCATAGTTGTATTTCACTCTTTCTGATTCCTCAACATATGAGACACAATATTTTTACTCGTAAGGGGGGTAGATATTATGTAGCTTTAATCAGCAAAGTTCGTTTTTACTTCAACTTAAACCAATGAAATGACTTCATAAGTATACAAAACTATTAGACAGGCTCGGGTTTTACCTTACCCTAAATTTATACAAACAATAATCTTGTTTACGGTTAAGTTAGAATTGTTTAAAATTCAACGTTTTGGAAGCTGAAAACGCTTAAAAATTTAAAATGTGTTTTCTCGGAACGTCCATGTCTGAGAACTAAATTTTAGTACACGTATCCATTCTTCCTATTGTCAAGATACTAATGAACCCCATAGTTGTATTTCACTCTTTCTGATTCCTCAACATATGAGACACAATATTTTTACTCGTAACGGGGGTAGATATTATGTAGCTTTAATCAGCAAAGTTCGTTTTTACTTCAACTTAAACCAAAGAAATGACATCATATGTATACAACACTATTAGTCAGACTCGGGTTTTACCTTTCCCTAAATTTATAGAAACAATAATCTTGTTTACGGTTAAATTTAGAAATGTTTCAATTCAGCGTTTTAGAAGCTAAAAACGCTTAAAAATTTCAAATGTGTTTTCTCGGAACGTCTATGTATAAGAACTAAATTTTAGTACACGTATCCATTATTTCTATTGTCAAGATACTAAAGTACGCCATAATTGTATTTCTCTTTTTCTGATTCCTCAACATATGAGACACAATATTTTTACTCGTAAGGGGGGTAGATATTATGTAGCTTTAATCAGCAAAGATCGATTTTACTTCAACTTAAACCAATGAAATGACATCAGTAGTCCCGGGGCAGCCCGGGTCCATCGACGCCCAACGCCACGACGCCGACGCCCAACGCCACGACGCCGACGCCCAACGCCACGACGCCGACGCCCAACGCCGCGACGCCGACGCCGACGCCCAACGCCACGACGCCGACGCCCAACGCCACGACGCCGACGCCCAACGCCACGACGCCGACGCCCAACGCCACGACGCCGACTCCGACGCCCGACGTCACGACGCCATAAACCTAAGGCATAGCTCTAGACCTTAACCTAGGTATATGAGTGGGTTTGGTTGTGAATATGACGCCGACGCCGACGCCCTAAACCTAAGTAGGCCCTGAACCTGTGGAAGTGTGTGTCTGAGGTGTATAAGGAAAGGGGAGGGTGGAGGTTGAGATGCCAGGCGTCGGTTGTGAGTAACGCGGCCCACAGTGTGAGACGGTTGTATCAGTAGCACGGCAGAAATGGTACTGGAACCTGATGAGACGTACAGTTATATAGGACGAACAGTACGTGACATACGTGACGTCTAATAGAAAACACAGGTGTGTTTGTACGTGCTTTAAAATCAACACAAATATAAATTGCGTAAGAACGGACCTTGGGATCAGCAGGTGGGTGATGTGTTACACACTCAGTAGTCAAATGTTCTTATTCTGATTTTATTAATACACGTTCTGGTTACATGAATATGATACAATACACATATTGCAGTCCATTTTCTGCTTCACACACACACACATTAAAGTTTGCCCGTGATTTCATCGAATAACACGTCGTATTGTACAAACAGAGAGGCGGTCTCCTTGGGCGTAACGAAAGAAGAAGAATCGTTGGAGCTATGTACATATTCACTAACGTCTTTTTCGGCCATTCTATATCGCGCAAGCTGGCGGACCAAAGTCGACATGTTCAACAGCAGGTACTTCAGTTCTCCGACCTTGAGAGTTATGGACGTGCGGCCCATGGTTAACTTGGCCGCCGGTTCGACTCCTCCTGTCACGGTCTGCAGACGGAAAGACAATTCGTTGCACCTGTAGGGTTCCTGCTTGCAGAGATGCTCGCAGAGTGTAGGCAAATGGACCGACAGGGTGTGCAGAAAAGACGAAGTCACAACTACCGGCGCCTGTCTGGCGGCGCCGAACTCGACGCAGGCCTGGTAAGTGCGGTCGGGGTAAAATCCTACACTCACGTACTTGGAGTGCTCTGGGTTTAAGAAGTAGAGGTGACGTAGCAGGACCCTCTCAGACTGAGGTTTGGGCTGGCTGCTGCTGTGGCGTGTAGCGCGTCGCCGCTGCTGTCCCTCGACCAGCTTCAAGTTCTTTCCCCACTGCATCGTATGACTCGACTAACGACGGTGGGTGGTTGCTCGCCTCTTTTATGGGATAGCTGAAACAAATGAGGCGGTGTGGCGATCAGAATCAGACGGAGGGCACTTGACGTTCTCCTTGGCCTGCAGGTGGTACACGAGCCATTTGAACATGGCGTGCGCGTGTCTGGTTGCGCAGTGCACTGAATTGAATTTGTGGCAGTTGAAGCCGCAGGAATATTTCTGTTTCAGGTCGTCGGGACGGCGACAGTGGAAATCCTCGAGATTGAGGAAAGGTCTGTTAATCAGGTCGGAGAGGAATGCGCACTTGTCTTCCCCGTAGGCGTACAGGTGTGCGTAACCTGCCGTGACTTCTTCTAACACTGTCTTTAGCTGAGTGTAGGCAATAATCCCATCCGTCCAGTTAATACCAGTCTTCGCAGCTGAGTTACTTTCTACCAGTCTCTGAGTCATGGTATAGGGACTCTTGAAATGATAGGCTTGAATAATATCATAGCCCGCTATAGCTAGTTCCTTGACGACCATCTCGTCGCGAGTTCCCTTCAGGTAGGCGAAATCCACCACTAGTTCCATGGCTGACAGTAGACGAATGACGAAGAAAGAAGGGTGCACTCACCTCTTTATATAGGCAGGTGCAGCACTGTCGCAGTCCCCTGCTGCTGCTGCTGCTGCTGCTGCTGCTGCTGCTGCTGCTGTGCTGGGGATGCGACCGAATTCTCGTGCGAACATGAGCTCGACCTGCCGGTCTGGGTCGTCCGCGCCGAACAGGTTGACAAACTCTTGCGGACTCAGGCCCCTGTCCATGTGCGACGCGAAGAGGCAAGCGTACAGGCCACAAACATCGCTAGTGAGACCCTGTAGCTGGCGCGTGTTATGAGTCCAACGGACGCTGCAGTTGTACCTGAGGTAATCACGAATGGTCGAGATGTATGGGAAGAGTCCGTATGAGTCGAAAAAGTAGCCGGTCTGTGAACGACTGTCGACATAGACGGCGAGCCAGTGGGTACCGGGTTCGGTGTGAATATCCGTGTTAACGATGACTGTCCAGCGGATCGCTACTGAATGTCTGGTGGGTAGTTGGTCTGAGGCGAAGACGCCCTTGAAAGTGGGCAGGTCGCGCAGAGCGCACTCTATCTGAATTGTGTCCATTGTGTTTTTTAGAAATCTGTAGTCACGTTTCTCAGTCTGTCTATCTGCACGCCAGCGTCGTATTCCAGATACAAGAGTACTGTCAATGCGTCCGAGAGGGCGTCGTCAAATTTAAGTTCTATGCGTATGTTACCGTTATCAGCCAGACTGGTGTGACCCTCGGAGGCGCTGTGGTCGGGAGTCAGGTCGAAGAGAAGCATGAAGTAACCCTTCATGTAGAGTTCGTGCAAGATCTGGAGGCCAGTGTTCGCGTGGTGTATGCCCAGACCTCTGAAGAGCGTCTGATAGGCCATGGTCGACGTCTTGATATTTGCGGTGTTTAGCGAGAGGCCCTCCGCAGGGACCTGCCGACCGTTCACGTACATGACGAAATTATTCAGCTTGAAGTGATGGAAAGCGTAGGGGTTCGTGTCCGTAGATCCCGTGAAATCCGAGTTTTTCAGCATCGCGAAGAGGAGACGTTTCGGCAGGGTGCCCAAGACTGCGTTATCTATGGATATGGATTTTGAGCCGGCAGCGAATGTGAACGTCTTCAGTGCCACTCGTGTCATGTCGTACCGGACGTTCACTTTTTCGAGGGCCATAGCATGAGCTAGCTGTATGCTGGGCGTCGGTTTCACGCGGTTCACGTACAGCGTGGCGTCCAGAAACTTAAAGACGGCCTTAGCGTCGGATTTCGTGCTGAGGACGTAAAAGTCGCTCTTGGCCTTGGTGAATTTTATCTGTAGTTGCACGCCCGGTAGGAGCAGTTGCGGCACGTTGAACAGGTCGCCGTGAATGCGCCCGTACATCTCAATTTCGGAACTCTCTTTCGTAAATTTCCAGCGGGCGTGGTACCCGCGGTTGGACGATTCGGAGGGCTTATCTTTGGCTAATAGATCTCCGTCATCCAAGTACCAGAAGGCGTTGGTGAGGTGACTGTGCGAAGCGTCCTGCCCGTAGGTCAGTAACGTCTCTAGGTACGCCCTGTAGTTGTACAGATCTTTGGAGGCGGATACGCTGACGCCATTGAGAGTGACGCTGCACTGACTGAAGAGGGAGTGTAGGAGGTTGTTCACCACGGACGTGCTGTCGTCGGAATCCAAGTTGGATCCGTCTGGACGCACGAGTTTGCCTCTGATCTTCATGTGTATGTTGAGATCGACGTAAGTCTCGCTGTCGCCCGGTATGACGTATTCGAGGTCCGACTGGTCTACCGGGGCTATGGGATTTATAATGCGTGACCCGCGACCACAGGACGGCGCCCTGCACGGGTTTCTTCGCGAAGATGTCGAACTCTGATTTCGTAGTAGTAGTAGTAGACGACATGGTGACCGGCTGCCAAATGATCGCAGTTAGGAGAATATGTCCCTTTTTATAACCGGCGGTCTCTTCTTCTTCTTCGCACTAGCGTCATCGCCTGCGGCTGAGGCCCTCTTACGTTTCCCTCGCCCTTTGAGGAGGAGGAGTCGCTGGGCGGATTCGGCCAGGCGTTTGGCCACGATATCCTTGACCCGAGTGTCGGGTGTCTTCTCGTCTATGTCGGTGAGGATCTGTGCCCCAGCGTGTAAGGCCTCGCGACCGAGGGCTCGCGCGCCGCGAATTGCGATCGGTTTCACCATGCGAAATAGGCCGGCCAAGAAACTACCTATGCCGTGCCCCCGTTGCACGTACGGGCTGCTTACGTACACTGGGCCGATTTCGTCGTCTATATGGCCGCCCTGCCGGATGTAGTATTCGGCGAGAGAACCCATTTTCGTCTGCTTGGGGCGACGTAGATGTCGTGCTATTTTATACGCTTTCTGAAATGCAGTACCAGGGTGCTGGGTTGAGTGCCGCTCACGAACGGTACGCGGTCGCCCAGTCGCGTCAGTAGCTCCACGGCCACTGTCTGAAAGTACGTCTTCTCCACGGGCATGTAATAGACGTTTTGAAAGACGTGATGATAGCCTTGATATCGCACGACGCGCATGCAGCGCGTGTAAGAGTCGCCCACGAATTGCGGTTCTATCAGGTCGCAATAGACGAATATGGGCAGATTGTCACCGAACGTATTCTCCGTCTTTGGATACGTCACTTCGCATAATCCGACTTCCCAGGTGCCGGTACCGAGATTCAGAGGTCTTGCCAGCTGGATCCGAAAACTGGATATCGTATTGTCGGGATAGACGCCGTGCGAGCTGTCGCTAAAGAGAGTGACGTAAAAAGACATTTATTTCAAACGACGTATGCTGGACGCTCTGATCCAAGAGTCAAAAGAAGGAAGATAACCTGCCCAGCGCACAAAATGTTCGCGAATGCCCCGCCTCACTCTGGTGTCCATGATTTTATCTATTTTATACTCGGTACGTCTCGTGATCTTGACGGGCGTGAGTTCTTCGTTGTAAAATTGCCCCTCGATGGGCGTGCCCTTCAGATCCCGCAACTCGTATAAGGGCCGAGGCTTCCTACGCACCACTTTTGAGATCTCGAATATCTCGACCGAATAATTCTGCTCGAATCCTTTGGCGAATTTCATCTTCTCCTTACTGATTCGTACCGTCTGTCCCACCCCGTATATCACGGGGGCCTTCTTCAGTTTCGCTTGCTTATCTGTCATCCTGTTCCATATCTTTAGCACGTCCTTCCCCGTGACACGGGCGGGGGCCATACCCGTAGTCGAGTGGACCGCATTATTGTACCCGTCGACGAATTTATCTAACACGTCTATGTAGCGGTATGAATTCGTGCGCGTGAAATGTCTGTACATCTTTGTTTTGAGAGTCCTATTCCATCTCTCTATCACGGCGCATTTCACGTCCGGATTCCTACTTATTCGAAATTCTATTCCTTCACGCTTTAGGAGCCCCTGGAAATCAGAGTTGAGAAATTCCTTTCCCCTGTCTGTTCGAACGCACAGTGGTGGCGGCCGGTGACTTTTAGCCAATATTGCCTTGAATGCCGATGTCACTGCCTGGCCACTCTTCGCTCGCAGAGCATGTGAGTGGGCGAACTTGGAGAAAGTGTCGATACAGTTTAACAAGTATCTGAAGCCATCGTTGTATTTGCTAAGAGTCCCGAGATCTGCAAGGTCCAATTCCCGCTCGTCATTTATATTATTTGTGGTATAGGGATTTCTCTGAAATCGCTTTCTCACAGGTCTGTGCAGCGTGTAAGCGTCCTGCCGGAGAAGCCATTCTCGTATCTCGTCACGCGTCTTGCCTCCTCCTCTCTTGCGGACGGCAGCCTCGAGTTTCCGCAGAGTCGAGTATGAAGAGGGTTCCGAAGGATCGTAATATAACTTATTCATTGCCTGTAGGTCGCCCAACGTTGAGGCCGTGCTGTGGGAAATAATTTGGATATCACGTCCCTGTACTTTGCACCTCGCGTCGTCTTGAACGTATTTGAGGGGTCGTTATCACGCAAATGGCCGTTTGTCGATTCTAGTATGCGTTTATATTCGTTCATGTCGGCCTGCATGATGAGGGAACGATCCACTTTCTTCTTGGTGAGAAGCTCCCACAGGCCCTCCGTGCCGTCATACGTGACCCCGGCTACGGTGACGTCACCGCCCTCGTCTACGGTTACGGGCGAGTCGCCTATCATGAACGTCCCCTCATCGTCTCTGCGGATCCCAAACTCGGTGTCCAGCGTTCGACTGTTCGTGACTTACGGGGAGAGATAGGCGCTGGCGACACGTCCGAAATGCGTCCTCCCGAATCGCGAGACTTCATCTTCTTCTTCGTATTCCTTCTCCTGCTTCACGTTTCCCGTCTCTGCTGTGCGTAGGGGTGGCCGCTCGGCTACAAGCGTCAGCGACACGGGTTGCCTACGTTTTTGGGCGCGCCGCAGTATGGGATCTTGCACCTGTCGTAACTTAAACCACGTGTCATAAGGGTCATGTCTTTTTGCTTTTGGTTTCAGGAGACGCGCGACTTTCTTCGTCTCTTCCATCTCGGTTTTATCGTTACGAATGCGCTCGAAATATTCGGGTGTAACCAGTAACATTTTGCGCAACATTATGTCCTTATGATACTTGGCAGAGCAGATAACACGGCTGTCAGCAAGGGCAAGAGGAATCCGCCTCGTTGAACTATTAGTTCTCTCTTCTTACCGAGAGCTATTCTCCTGTCGACCAGGTGTCTTAATACCGCCTTGTGCTTACGTAATCTGTTTGTGTCGCAACTCAAGTTACCGTTTAACACGTTCAAGGCCGCCTCTATTATTCCTAATATGACGTCTTTATTCGAGGTCTCGAGTATCGCTTTGCGCAGTCTCGGGTTCGCAGATTTCAGCACCTGTAGGATATGGTAATTCGACTGTATCCTCTTCATTATCTTTTAGCGGCGCGTATACCACCGTGATTTCCGAGGGGAAAATAGCCGTGCGAAATCGTAGCAGATCATCCGTGTCCTGCGCTAGATCTAGAAGCAGATAGCCGTGGGGTCTGCGGGTCGCGTCCAGGTAACTCTCGTACAGACTCTTGCTATTTTCGGGGTACACCTGTCTGGCCAGATACGCGAACTGATTCTTGTCTCGCACGTTCTTAAACACTACCAGGTATTTGGCGTTGAGTGATATGTCTCTAAAGAACCGGCCCTGATGAAACAGGTTCTGCGTTATCAAGATGACGCTGATATTCCTGTGATGACTCCCCTTAGTAACCAGTTCGCACACGTCTTTCGAATACACCTCGTTTAATAAGTCGTCTAATATTATTAGTTTAGGTCTGTTACGCGTATTGTCAAAATCAGGTATGCCCTGATTATAGCTTATTCGCGCCTCCGCCGATGCTCCGGCCAGCTGTTCCCTGGGCACTGCCGCGTTCTCGCTGAAACACCAGATTATATCTTCGAATGCTGTCTCGGTGCACAGGCTGTCTAGGTGCTTGAGGAAACGCACGCAAAACACGGTCTTGCCGCAACCGCTGGGACCACTGATGAGGCAGGTGAACGGGTGCTTGAACCTGTTCATCACATGCACTACCAACAGCGCTCAGATTACGCGTCCTTTATATACCCGAAGGGGACCGAGTCGTAGTTGTCGTCCAAACGCCTGCGCTTGTGAAACGACACCCTGTACCTCTTGTCCTCGGGTTCTGAGACTATCATAGACACGGTGCCCATCACCGCCCCCTTCGATTTCCTCTTGATCTTCCTGTCGGTGTGGACCGTGATGACTTCATCGCCATTCGACAGAATCATCTCTCTGATACTGTCGAAATTGATCAGTTGAGCCGCCGTGTAATTTAGCGTTATGCCCCTGACCTTACACACGGTCTTGCGCTCCTCAGTCACCCTATTCACGGTCTTGTAGGCGTAATTCTTGGGCCCTCCGGACACAAATTCTTCTATGTGCACGTCAGGGCCCAGTTCATCGGTCATGTCGCCCAGCCTGTCCCCACAGATGACGGCCGGCGGTTCGTCGCATCTCTGTATATAGAAGACCGAATCCGTGTCGCAATAGATGGCCTTCTCTTTCAGAGCGTCCAGATAAGAATACAACTTTAATCGCGCCCCCGCAGTGATATAGGCCCCGATAACCTCGTTCGTGTGCCGTAGGTTAGGCATGTCCTCCTCTTCATCGGCGTACTTCCACGTGATCCAAACCATCTCGTCACTCGCGAACAACAGGTTGGTCACCTCTACGCCGGGCGTGGCGATGAACCTGTACAGCTCCTGCGGGTCGGTTATCATCTTGGACTTGGGTCTATTATTCGACTCGGTAAGCTTGCCCCAGAACGAGTTCAGACACAGTTTGGCCAGACCGCGTTTGGCAGCGTTCTTACTGATCGAGTCCCTCTCTAGATCTACGCCCTCGCTGTCGCGAAAGTTTCGCACGTACATCTCCTCGTCCTGCGGCCCGTGAACCCACGAGGGATAGCCGCTGGCCTCGGCCTTCAGCTTCAGAAACGTATCTATATAGCCCGCGAAATGTCCTCCTTCGCAGGTCTCGGGATCGTATCGCGTGACTTCGTACTCGTAAAATTCGTGAATCTTGAGCACTCTGTAGCCACGCTCCACTGCGGCGCGGACTTCGTCCACGATCCACGTAGCCGTAAGGGCCCTGGCCGATTCAGACTCGTGTGTGCATTCGGCGTCACCCATCGTCTCGGCGCACGTCCTACACAGACAGAATAAGAGGCGCTTATTGCACCTGTACGGCAATACAGGGTGATAAAGATCTCTGGGTGGAAGGACTGTGCACTTTATGAGTCCCTCTCTGCGCAGCATGTCCTCTATATCATCGCACGCCACGTGAATCGTGGGATGTCCTACGGGAAACTTGAAATACTTACATACCCAGGGATAGAGACTCATGACGTCAACATACCGTATAGTCTCTTCACCCTCCTTCACCCGGTAGTGAAGTCGCATGGCTTCGGTGCGACCGCCGTACAGAGCGTCTCTCGTCCTCAGAGGACCACGTTCGACTAGGGCATGAGTGCGCAATTCGGGGCGTAGGCGTAGCGTCTCCTCAAAGTCGCATTCCCACATCACTTTGACTGCGTACCCGGCACTCGTGATCCGCTCTAATCTGAACATGGTCTTCTCGTACCGCTCAGCGAGAGTGTCCCCTCCGCATACGGTCGTAAGGTCACGAAACGGCAGACACGTGTGCCCGTGCCAGTAGCAGCCCATGAATTCGTAGACGGTATTGGTCTCCTCGCAGAAACCGTCCACGCGCAATTCCGGCAGTTCTGGAGGCGCGTATTCCCTGCCGTTTCGTCCGTGCAGTATCCTCTTACCCTCCCTCTGCTCCTCGTCAATTAACCACATGATGGCCTTCTTACTCTGCCTCTTGGTATTCGTGTAACCTCCCGTGGGAATTATGCCGATCCTGTCGGGTTGGAGAAATCTCTTTCTGAACACCCTGTTGCAGGCCGAGGCGATAGTCATGCATTCCAGAAACACCTCCACATTATCGATCTGCAGAAAGTGTTTGCGGAAGGTCTGACATGCCTCTCTCAGCACGGTGACGTATTGCTCGAGTGTGCGTCTGTTATCAAACAGCACGTGTCGCTTGGTCTCGTACCACGAGAGAAATTCATTTCTCTCCGAATCGCGCATCTGATCCACGCCGTAGTATGAGGTGTCGGGCATGGGACCAACGTAATTCATATTCTCGGCCGTGTTAAACAGGTGGGGATACCACGATTTCTCGGACGCCAGGCCAAACGCTTCGGGCAGTTTTCGCAGTGGCATAGCCAGATAATTTAAGCTGTCTAGCCACGTCATGCCCTCAACCTTCATACACATTATCTTCTGACCGTTCATGATCAGGAGATCCGTCGTCCATTTCAACTGAATCACGCGATTCAGTACGAAATGCAGATCAAACGCCTTGGCGTTATGAGCTATGCAAACGATCCTGTCGGCCCAGGGCCTCGTCTCGCACAGGTAGGTTATCAGTTCTTCGACCGGGTCGGTCCAAAAACTGTGCCTCCTCACGCCGCATCTGACGCACCGCGCGTCGATATCCGGCTCGTTCTCGCACGCGGTGCAGAATTGCTGCACGCACACTAGATTGGGCACGTGCAGATACGCCGACGACGTTTCGGAACACGCAGTATTCTGCGTCGTCTCGAAATCGTAAAAGACGTATAACACCCTGTCGCTGGAGGGGACCCTGTCAACGAGTGGGGCCATGTAACATAGGTGTCCCGCCTCTCTCATTTTAGAACAGTTCGAACAGTTCTTCTTGTAGCATTCGTGTCCTTCACTAATCAGGGCGCCGCACGTGAGGCATTTTCTCTTGGCCTTGCATACCGTCTTCTGCCCCGAAATCTTAATGCGCTTGTGGTTAGCGAAACACGTGGCGTTCCTGAAATGTCTGTTACATATGTCGCAGGGGATTCGCGCGTGATCCCACTCGCAAGGCGGACTAGCCGTACAGCTGTCGCACGTCGCGTCGCAAGAGTGACGTTCGCCGCGTTTACAGCCCTTATTGCACGCGGGGCACACGTACCGTCTCGCCATTGCTCCAGTCAGATTAGTTATCACGTTATAATGCTCGCCATCGTACAGTAGGTTTATCCTGAGATTTGACGTCACTTGACCTTCGTACATTATGTTGTCGCATGTCAGGCCCGAATAAACCACTATCTTGTACTGCGAGAAGTGACGCTGAAACGCAGTCAATTCGGGTATACCGCCGCCATTACTCAGATCCACGCCAGTCACTCCCAACAGCTTGCGGACTTTAGGGAGGATCTTCCGGCCCTGTCTGTACGTCTTGTAATTGGGGTCGTTTGTCAGTCTGGCTACAGCGATTAGTAGCGCGTGCGCGAGACAGTTTTCCTCAGCCACTATTTCCACTATACTGCGTTTTAGGTGAGCCATCACGGACAGCGGTCTACCTCTGGTTTTCAAGGCCCTTCTACCAAACCCAACTGGCATCCTCACCGAATCCACGGTGAAAGTGAGCGTGTCCAGCGCGTTAAATCTGGCGTTTGATTGCGTCACCCTCTCGAACACGCTCCACAGCACTTCTCGCGATATCTGGTCCCGTCTCCTGAAACTAAGGCCTATGGGTCTATCGTTATGATTGTCCTCATTGTGTATAGAATTTCCTACCATATCACCAGCATTCAGATCGCTTAACGCATATTCAAACAGTTCGTCAACACTGCTCGCGAAATATTCGCCACTGCCTGTAGCAGTAGGCGTAGGAGGCTCAAATCTCACCCTCAACTGACGTCCCTCGGCATTGAAGCGAGCGTAGCGCCGTCTGCTCTCACTCAGAATAGTGAATCCACGCAACATTCTGCACAAAACAAAAAATTAAAACCCCGTGATAATATTCAATAGCATCTCTCACAGGTTGTAGGCGTCTTGTCGTCTCGTACTCACCTCTGCAGTGTTTCCAGACGTTAACAGCTGCGTTCCTCGGTCGTAATAATATTCAGCAGACAAACTATTGTCTCGTATTCACCACTACATAATGCTGTTTGTTTAATCGCTGCGTCCCTCAGTCCTTTATATATATATATATATATACTTGGTCAGGCCCAAAACACTTAGATCAACACTTTTGTGTGTTGATTATTATGCACGTATAACACCTGTGTCATCGGGTCACGTTTGTCACGATCTGCTCGTCGACGCAATTTATGTCTGTGTTGATTTTAAAGCACGTACAGATTCACACCTGTGTGTTTTCTTTTAGACGTCACGTATGTCACGTACTGTTCGTCCTATATAACTGTACGTCTCATAAGGATTCCAGTATCATTTCTGTCGTGCTACTGATACAACCGTCTCACACTTTGGGCCGCGTTACTCACAACCGACGCCTGGCATATTCTGCATCTCAATCCCCCCCCCCTCCTCAGGTTCAGGGCTTCGTGAGGACGACAGGCGTCGCCTCAACCTTTACTTCTACACCTCAGCCACACATTTCCTTAGGTTTAGGACGACAGGCGTCGCCTCAACCTTTACTTGTACACCTCAGGTTCACGGCTTCGTGACGACAGGCGTCGCCTCAAACCCCCCCCCCCTCAACCTTTACTTTTACACCTCAGCCACACATTTCCTTAGGTTTAGGACGACAGGCGTCGCCTCAGCCCCCCCCTCAACCTTTACTTATACACCTCAGACGACGCCGGACGTCGCCGCCATTTTGGGCCATGGCTGCCCCGGGACTCAAGTGCGACCCTCGCGCTAACCTGCTAATCTGCTACGCCATATCTGGAACTCGTACTCCTGTTCCAAGCTAGTATACGTCAAACATCCCAGGGCCATCCGACCAACTACCCACCAGACATTCAGTAGCGATCCGCTGAACAGTCATCATTAATGTGTGTGTTGGGAGTGGCCATCACAGTGTCCCTATACATACGAAGCGTGTGAACACGAAACACCAAAACACCTACAGTGCAATGAGTGCATCAAAGTCAGTAAAAGTAATAAGAGCATGAAAGTGGACGATTCAACGTTAACAAAGAGAGGACTGGCCTACAATACAGGATGCAAACGGCAAATCAATCTACATGCACCGAGACGTTATGAAGAATATCGACCACAATTACACCAAAGCTCCAGAACACCTTAACATGTGTGTGTCTGTTAAAGTCAGATTCTATATATATATATTAATAAGACATTTGTGTATTGCATACAGTATAATGTAACCAGAACATATATTAATAAAATAAAAACATTTGACTACTGGGTGTGTATTTATTAAACAAAGCATTCGAGTATGACATGCATGCGTCTCTATCTGATTGTGTCCATCTCTAGCAACAAGAGGCCTAAGCTGACACCCACACGTCACTCGTACGAGTAGTAGTACGAGTTCCAGATATGGCGTAGCAGATTAGCAGGTTAGCGCGAGGGTCGCACTTAAGTCGACACTGTATAAATCGGTAAAACCACGAATTCACCTGAGGATGCAAAGCTGTTCTGGGTACGGGTCATCCACACGCACTTTTCGTGATAACTCTGGGCCCAGATTACCCGTCCTTTATATACCCGAAGGGGACCGAGTCGCAGTTATCGTCCAAACGCCTGCGCTTGTGAAACGACACCCTGTACCTCTTGTTCTCGGGTTCTGAGACTATCATAGACACGGTGCCCATCCCCGCCCCCTTCGTTTTCCTCTTGATCTTCCTGTCGGTGTGGACCGTGATGACTTCATCACCATTCGACAGAATCATCTCTCTGATACTGTCGAAATTGATCAGTTGAGCCGCCGTGTAATTTAGCGTTATGCCCCTGACCTTACACACGGTCTTGCGCTCCTCAGTCACCCTATTCACGGTCTTGTAGGCGTAATTCTTGGGCCCTCCGGACACAAATTCTTCTATGTGCACGTCAGGGCCCAGTTCATCGGTCATGTCGCCCAGCCTGTCCCCACAGATGACGGCCGGCGGTTCGTCGCATCTCTGTATATAGAAGACCGAATCCGTGTCGAAATAGATGGCCTTCTCTTTCAGAGCGTCCAGATAAGAATACAATTTTAATCGTGCCCCAGCAGTGACATAGGCCCCGATAACCTCGTTCGTGTGCCGTAGGTTAGGCATGTCCTCCTCTTCATCGGCGTACTTCCACGTGATCCAAACCATCTCGTCACTCGCGAACAACAGGTTGGTCACCTCTACGCCGGGCGTGGCGAGGAACCTGTACAGCTCCTGCGGGTCGGTTATCATCTTGGACTTGGGTCTATTATTCGACTCGGTAAGCTTGCCCCAGAACGAGTTCAGACACAGTTTGGCCAGACCGCGTTTGGCAGCGTTCTTACTGATCGAGTCCCTGTCCAGATCTACGCCCTCGCTGTCGCGAAAGTTTCGCACGTACATCTCCTCGTCCTGCGGCCCGTGAACCCAGGAGGGATAGCCGCTGGCCTCGGCCTTCAGTTTCAGAAACGTGTCTATATAGCCTGCGAAATGTCCTCCTTCGCAGGTCTCGGGATCGTATCGCGTGACTTCGTACTCGTAAAATTCGTGAATCTTGAGCACTCTGTAGCCACGCTCCACTGCGGCGCGGACTTCGTCCACGATCCACGTAGCCGTAAGGGCCCTGGCCGATTCAGACTCGTGTGTGCATTCGGCGTCACCCATCGTCTCGGCGCACGTCCTACACAGACAGAATAAGAGGCGCTTATTGCACCTGTACGGCAATACAGGGTGATAAAGATCTCTGGGTGGAAGGACTGTGCACTTTATGAGTCCCTCTCTGCGCAGCATGTCCTCTATATCATCGCACGCCACGAGAATCGTGGGATGTCCCACGGGAAACTTGAAATACTTACATACCCAGGGATAGAGACTCATGACGTCAACATACCGTATAGTCTCTTCATCCTCCTTCACCCGGTAGTGAAGTCGCATGGCTTCGGTGCGACCGCCGTACAGAGCGTCTCTCGTCCTCAGAGGACCACGTTCGACTAGGGCATGAGTGCCCAATTCGGGGCGTAGGCGTAGCGTCTCCTCAAAGTCGCATTCCCACATCACTTTGACTGCGTACCCGGCACTCGTGATCCGCTCTAATCTGAACATGGTCTTCTCGTACCGCTCAGCGAGAGTGTCCCCTCCGCATACGGTCGTAAGGTCACGAAACGGCAGACACGTGTGCCCGTGCCAGTAGCAGCCCATGAATTCGTAGACGGTATTGGTCTCCTCGCAGAAACCGTCCACGCGCAATTCCGGCAGTTCTGGAGGCGCGTATTCCCTGCCGTTTCGTCCGTGCAGTATCCTCTTACCCTCCCTCTGCTCCTCGTCAATTAACCACATGATGGCCTTCTTACTCTGCCTCTTGGTATTCGTGTAACCTCCCGTGGGAATTATGCCGATCCTGTCGGGTTGGAGAAATCTCTTTCTGAACACCCTGTTGCAGGCCGAGGCGATAGACATGCATTCCACAAACACCTCCACATTACCGATCTGCAGAAAGTGTTTGCGGAAGGTCTGACATGCCTCTCTCAGCACGGTGACGTCAGCCTGACAGTATTGCTCGAGTGTGCGTCTGTTATCAAACAGCACGTGTCGCTTGGTCTCGTACCACGAGAGAAATCATTTCTCTCCGAATCGCGCATCTGATCCACGCCGTAGTATGAGGTGTCGGGCATGGGACCAACGTAATTCATATTCTCGGCCGTGTTAAACAGGTGGGGATACCACGATTTCTCGGACGCCAGGCCAAACGCTTCGGGCAGTTTTCGCAGTGGCATAGCCAGATAATTTAAGCTGTCTAGCCACGCCATGCCCTCCACCTTCATACATATTATCTTCTGACCGTTCATTATCAGGAGATCCGGCGTCCATTTCAACTGAATCACGCGATTCAGTACGAAATGCAGATCAAACGCCTTGGCGTTATGAGCTATGCAAACGATCCTGTCGGCCCAGTGCCTCGTCTCGCGCAGGTAGGTTATCAGTTCTTCGACCGGGTCGGTCCAAAAACTGTGCTTCCTCACGCCACATCTGACGCACCGCGCGTCGATGTCCGGCTCGTTCTCGCACGCGGTGCAGAATTGCTGCACGCACACTAGATTGGGCACGTGCAGATACGCCGACGACGTTTCGGAACACGCAGTATTCTGCGTCGTCTCGAAATCGTAAAAGACGTATAACACCCTGTCGCTGGAGGGGACCCTGTCAACGAGTGGGGCCATGTAACATAGATGTCCCGCCTCTCTCATTTTAGAACAGTTCGAACAGTTCTTCTTGTAGCATTCGTGTCCTTCACTAATCAGGGCGCCGCACGTGAGGCATTGTCTCTTGGCCTCGCACACCGTCTTCTGACCCGAAATCTTAATGCGCTTGTGGTTAGCGAAACACGTGGCGCTCCTGAAATGCCTGTTACATATGTCGCAGGGAATTCGCGCGTGATCCCACTCGCAAGGAGGACTACCCGTACAGCTGTCGCACGTCGCGTCGCAAGAGTGACGTTCGCCGCGTTTGCAGCCCTTATTGCACGCGGGACACACGTACCGTCTCGCCATTGCTCCAGTCAGATTAGTTATCACGTTATAATGCTCGCCATCGAACAGTAGGTTTATGCTGAGATTTGACGTCACTTGACCTTCGTACATTATGTTGTCGCATGTCAGTCCCGAATAAACCACTATCTTATACTGCGAGAAGTGACGCTGAAAGACATTCAATTCGGGTATACCGCCGCCATTACTCAGATCCACGCCAGTCACTCCCAACAGCTCGCGGACTTTAGGGAGGATCTTACGGCCCTGTATGTACGCCTTGTAATTGGGGTCGTTCGTCAGTCTGGCTACAGCGATTATTAGGGCGTGCGCGAGACAATGTTCCTCAGCCACTACTTTCACTATACTACGTTTGAGATGAGCCATCACGGACAGCGGTCTACCTCTGGTTTTCAAGGCCACTTTACCAAACCCAACTGGCATCCTCACCGAATCCACGGCAAACGTGAGCGTGTCCAGCGCGTTAAATCTGGCGTTTGATTGTGTCACCCTCTCGAACACGCTCCACAGCACTTCTCGCGATATCTGGTCCCGTCTCCTGAAACTCAGGCCTATGGGTCTATCGTTATGATTGTCTTCATTGTGTATAGAAATCCCTACCATATCACCAGCATTCAGATCGCTTAACGCATATTCAAACAGTTCGTCAACACTGCTCGCGAAATATTCGGCGGGATTATTATCTTCATTGCCACTTCCTGAAGCATTAGGCGTAGGAGGAGGAGGAGGCTCAAATCTCACCCTCAACTGACGTCCCTCGGCATTGAAGCGAGCGTAGCGCCGTCTGCTCCCACTCTGAATAGTGAATCCACGCAACATTCTGCACAAACAAAATTAAACCCCGTGATAATATTCAATAGCATCTCTCGCAGGTTGTAGGCATCTTGTCGTCTCGTACTCACCTCTGCAATGTTGCTGATTGTTTCCAAAAGTTAATAGCTGCGTTCCTCCGTCGTAATAATATTCAGCAGACAAACTACAAAATGCTGTTTGTTTAATCGCTGCGTCCCTCAGTCCTTTATATATATATATACTTGGTCAGGCCCAAAACACTTAGATCAACACTTTTGTGTGTTGATTATTATGCACGTATAACACCTGTGTCATCGGGTCACGTTTGTCACGATCTGCTCGTCGACGCAATTTATGTGTGTGTTGATTTTAAAGCACGTACAAATTTCTCACTCTCACACCTGTGTTTTCTTTCAGACGTCACGTATGTCACGTACTGTTCGTCCTATATAACTGTACGTTTCATCAGGTTCCAGTATCATTTCTGTCGTGCTACTGATACAACCGTCTCACAACCGAGCCTCCATCTTGTGCATCTCAACCCACCCCCCCCCCCCTTTCCTTATACACCTCAGCCACACACTTCCACAGGTTCAGGGCTTCGTGACGACAGGCGTCGCAGCCACACACACACACTTCCTTAGGTTTGCGGCGTCGTATTCAAAACCAAACCCACTCATATCCCTAGGTTAAGGTCTAGGGCAATGCCTCTAAGGTTTACGACTTCGTAACACACAATTCCTTAGGTTTACGGCGTCGTGACGCCGGCCGTCGGCGTCGGAGCCACACACATCCTTAGGTTTACGGCGTCGTATCCCTAGGTGGAGGCGTCGCGACGCTAGGCGTCGATTTGATATACCTGCCCCGGAACTACTCCGAGTCTGTCTAATAGTGTTGTACACATATGATGTCATTTCATTGGTTTAAGTTGAAGTAAAATCGAACTTTGCTGATTAAAGCTACATAATATCTACCCCCCTTACGAGTAAAAATATTGTGTCTCATATGTTGAGGAATCAAAAAGAGTGAAATACAACTATGGCGTTCATTAGTATCTTGACAATAGGAATAATGGATACGTGTACTAAAATTTAGTTCTTAGACATAGACGTTCCGAGAAAACACATTTGAAATTTTTAAGCGTTTTCAGCTTCTAAAACGCTGAATTGAAACAATTCTAACTTTAACCGTAAACAAGATTATTGTTTCTATAACTTTAGGGAAAGGTAAAACCCGAGTCTGTCTAATAGTGTTGTACACATATGATGTCATTTCTTTGGTTTAAGTTGAAGTAAAAACGAACTTTGCTGATTAAAGCTACATAATATCTACCTCCGTTACGAGTATAAATATTGTGTCTCATATGTTGAGGAATCAAAAAGAGTGAAACACAACTATGGGGTTCCTTAGTATCTTTACAATAGGAATAATTGATACGTGTACTAAAATTTAGTTCTCAGACATAGACGTTCAGAGAAAACACATTTGAAATTTTTAAGCGTTTTCAGCTTCCAAAACGTTGAATTTTAACAATTCCAACTTTAACCGTAAACAAGATTATTGTTTGTATAAATTTAGGGTAAGGTAAAACCCGAGTCTGTCTAATAGTTTTGTATACATATGATGTCATTTCATTAGTTTAAGTTGAATTGAAAACGAACTTCGCTGATTAAAGCTACATAATATCTACTCCCCTTACGAGTAAAAATATTGTGTCTCATATGTTGAGGAATCGGAAAGAGTGAAATACAACTATGGCGTTCTTTAGTATCTTGACAATAGGAATAATGGATACGTGTACTAAAATTTAGTTCTTAGACATAGACGTTCCGAGAAAACACATTTGAAATTTTTAAGCGTCTTCAGCTTCCAAAACTTTGAATTTTAACAATTCTACCTTTAACCGTAAACAAGATTATTGTGTGTTTAAATTTAGGGTAAGGTAAAACCCGAGCCTGTCTAATAGTTTTGTATACATATGATGTCATTTCTTTGGTTTAAGTTGAAGTAAAAACGAACTTTGCTGATTAAAGCAACATAATATCTACCCCACTTACGAGTAAGAATATTGTGTCTAATATGTTGAGGAATCAGAAAGTGTGAAATACAACTATGGCGTTCTTTAGTATCTTGACAATAGGAATAATGGATACGAGTACTAAAATTTAGTTCTTAGACATAGACGTTCCGAGAAAACACATTTGAAATTTTTAAGCGTTTTCAGCTTCTAAAACGCTGAATTGAAACAATTCTAACTTTAACAGTAAACAAGATTATTGTTTCTATAAATTTAGGGAAAGGTAAAACCCGAGTCTGTCTAATAGTGTTGTACACATATGATGTCATTTCTTTGGTTTAAGTTGAAGTAAAAACGAACTTTGCTGATTAAAGCTACATAATATCTACACTCGTTAAGAGTAAAAATATTGTGTCTCATATGTTGAGGAATCAAAAAGAGTGAAATACAACTATGGGGTTCGTTAGTATCTTGACAATAGGAATAATGGATACGTGTACTAAAATGTAGTTCTCAGACATGGACGTTCCGAGAAAACACATTTGAAATATTTAAGAGTTTTCAGCTTCCAAAACGTTGAAATTTAACAATTCTAACTTTAAACTTAAACAAGATTATTGTTTCTATAAATTTAGGGAAAGGTAAAACCCGAGTCTGTCTAATAGTTTTGTACACATATGATGTCATTTCTTTGGTTTAAGTTGAAGTAAAAACGAACTTTGCTGATTAAAGCTACATAATATCTACCCCACTTACGAGTAAAAATATTGTGTCTCATATGTTGAGGAATCAGAAAGAGTGAAATACAACTATGGCGTTCTTTAGTATCTTGACAATAGGAATAATGGATACGTGTACTAAAATTTAGTTCTTAGACATAGACGTTTCGAGAAAACACATTTGAAATTTTTAAGCGTTTTCAGCTTCTAAAGCTCTGAATTGAAACAATTCTAACTTTAACCGTAATCAAGATTATTTTTTCTATAAATTTAGGGAAAGGTAAAACCCGAGTCTGTCTAATAGTGTTGAATAAATATAATGTCATTTCTTTGGTTTAAGTTGAAGTAAAATCGAACTTTGTTGATTAAAGCTACATAATATCTACCCCCGTTACGAGTAAAAATATTGTGTCTCATATGCTGAGGAATCAAAAAGAGTGAAATAAAACTATGGGTTTCGTTAGTATCTTGACAATAGGAATAGTGGATACGTGTACTAAAATTTAGTTCTCAGACATGGACGTTCCCAGAAAACACATCCGAAATATTTAAGCGTTTTCAGCTTCCAAAACTTTGAAATTTAACAATTCTAACTTTAACCGTAAACAACATTATTGTTTGTATAAATTTAGGGTAAGGTAAAACCCGAGCCTGTCTAATAGTTTTGTATACATATGATGTCATTTCATTGGTTTAAGTTGAAGTAAAAACTAACTTTGCTGATTAAAGCTACATAATATCTACCCCACTTAAGAGTAAAAATACTGTGTCTCATATGTTGAGGAATCAGAAAGAGTGAAATACAACTATGGCGTTCTTTAGTATCTTGACAATAGGAATAATGGATACGTGTACTAAAATTTAGTTCTTAGACATAGACGTTCCGAGAAAACAGATTTGAAATTTTTAAGCGTTTTCAGCTTCTTAAACGCTGAATTGAAACAATTCTAACTTTAACAGTAAACAAGATTATTGTTTCTATAAATTTAGGGAATGGTAAAACCCGAGTCTGTCTAATAGTGTTGTACACATATGATGTCATTTATTTGGTTTAAGTTGAAGTAAAAACGAACTTTGCTGATTAAAGCTACATAATATCTACCCCCGTTACGAGTAAAAATATTGTGTCTCATATGTTGAGGAATCAAAAAGAGTGAAATACAACTATGGGGTTCTTTAGTATCTTGACAATAGGAATAATGGATACGTGTACTAAAATTTAGTTCTCAGACATGGACGTTCCTAGAAAACACATTTGAAATTTTTAAGCGTTTTCAGCTTCAAAAACGTTGAATTTTAACAATTCTAACTTTAACCGTAAACAAGATTATTGTTTCTATAAATTTAGGAAATGGTAAAACCCGAGTCTGTCTAATAGTGTTGTACACATATGATGTCATTTATTTGGTTTAAGTTGAAGTAAAAACGAACTTTGCTGATTAAAGCTACATAATATCTACCCCCGTTACGAGTAAAAATATTTTGTCTCATATGTTGAGGAATCAGAAAGAGTGAAATACAACTATGGCGTTCTTTAGTATCTTGACAATAAGAATAATGGATACGTGTACTAAAATTTAGTTCTTATACATAGACGTTCCGAGAAAACACATTTGAAATTTTTAAGCGTTTTCAGCTTCTAAAACGCTGAAATGAAACAATTCTAACTTTAACCGTAAACAAGATTATTGTTTCTATAAATTTAGGGAAAGTTAAAACCCGAGTCTGTCTAATAGTTTGTACACATATGATGTCATTTCATTGGTTTAAGTTGAAGTAAAATCGAACTTTGCTGATTAAAGCTACATAATATCTACCCCGTTACGAGTAAAAATATTGTGTCTATATGTTGAGGAATCAAAAAGAGTGAAATACAACTATGGCGTTCTTTAGTATCTTGACAATAGGAATAATGGATACGTGTACTAAAATTTAGTTCTCAGACATGGACGTTCCGAGAAAACACATTTGAATTATTTAAGCGTTTTCAGCTTCCAAAACGTTGAAATTTAACAATTCTAACTTTAACCGTAAACAACATTATTGTTTGTATAAATTTAGGGTAAGGTAAAACCCGAGCCTGTATAATAGTTTTGTATACATATGATGTCATTTCATTGGTTTAAGTTGAAGTAAAAACGAACTTTGATGATTAAAGCTACATAATATCTATCCCCCTTACGAGTAAAAATATTGTGTCTCATATGTTGAGGAATCAAAAGAGTGAAACACAACTATGGGGTTCCTTAGTATCTTTACAATAGGAATAATTGATACGTGTACTAAAATTTAGTTCTCAGACATAGACGTTCAGAGAAAACACATTTGAAATTTTTAAGCGTTTTCAGCTTCCAAAACGTTGAATTTTAACAATTCTATCTTTAACCGTAAACAAGATTATTGTTTGTATAAATTTAGGGTAAGGTAAAACCGAGTCTGTCTAATAGTTTTGTATACATATGATGTCATTTCATTAGTTTAAGTTGAATTGAAAACGAACTTCGCTGATTAAAGCTACATAATATCTACCCCCCTTACGAGTAAAAATATTGTGTCTCATATGTTGAGGAATCGGAAAGAGTGAAATACAACTATGGCGTTCTTTATTATCTTGACAATAGAATAATGGATACGTGTACTAAAATTTAGTTCTTAGACATAGACGTTCCGAGAAAACACATTTGAAATTTTTAAGCGTCTTCAGCTTCCAAAACGTTGAATTTTAACAATTCTACCTTTAACCGTAAACAAGATTATTGTGTGTATAAATTTAGGTAAGGTAAAACCGAGCCTGTCTAATAGTTTTGTATACATATGATGTCATTTCATTGGTTTAAGTTGAAGTAAAAACGAACTTTGCTGATTAAAGCAACATAATATCTACCCCCTTACGCGTAAGAATATTGTGTCTAATATGTTGAGGAATCAGAAAGTGTGAAATACAACTATGGCGTTCTTTAGTATCTTGACAATAGGAATAATGGATACGTGTACTAAAATTTAGTTCTTAGACATAGACGTTCCGAGAAAACACATTTGAAATTTTTAAGCGTTTTCAGCTTCTAAAACGCTGAATTGAAACAATCCTAACTTTAACAGTAAACAAGATTATTGTTTCTATAAATTTAGGAAAGGTAAAACCCGAGTCTGTCTAATAGTGTTGTACACATATGATGTCATTTCTTTGGTTTAAGTTGAAGTAAAAACGAACTTTGCTGATTAAAGCTACATAATATCTACCCCCGTTACGAGTAAAAATATTGTGTCTCATATGTTGAGGAATCAAAAAGAGTGAAATACAATATGGGGTTCTTTAGTATCTTGACAATAGGAATAATGGATACGTGTACAAAAATTTAGTTCTCAGACATGGACGTTCCGAGAAAACTCATTTGAAATTTTTAAGCGATTTCAGCTTCTAAAACGCTGAATTGAAACAATCCTAACTTTAACAGTAAACAAGATTATTGTTTCTATAAATTTAGGGAATGGTAAAACCCGAGTCTGTCTAATAGTGTTGTACACATATGATGTCATTTATTTGGTTTAAGTTGAAGTAAAATCGAACTTTGCTGATTAAAGCTACATAATATCTACCCTACTTACGAGTAAAAATATTGTGTCTCATATGTTGAGGAATCAGAAAGAGTGAAATACAACTATGGCGTTCTTTAGTATCTTGACAATAAGAATAATGGATACGTGTACTAAAATTTAGTTCTTAGACATAGACGTTCCGAGAAAACACATTTGAAATTTTTAAGCGTTTTCAGCTTCTAAACGCTGAATTGAAACAATTCTAACTTTAACCGTAAACAAGATTATTGTTTCTATAAATTTAGGGAAAGTTAAAACCCGAGTCTGTCTAATAGTGTTGTACACATATGATGTCATTTCATTGGTTTAAGTTGAAGTAAAATCGAACTTTGCTGATTAAAGCTACATAATATCTACCCCCCTTACGAGTAAAAATATGTGTCTCATATGTTGAGGAATCAAAAAGAGTGAAATACAACTATGGCGTTCTTTAGTATCTTGACAATAGGAATAATGGATACGTGTACTAAGATTTAGTTCTCAGACATGAACGTTCCGAGAAAACACATTTGAATTATTGAAGCGTTTTCAGCTTCCAAAACGTTGAAATTTAACAATTCTAACTTTAACCGTAAACAACATTATTGTTTGTATAAATTTAGGGTAAGGTAAAACCGAGCCTGTATAATAGTTTTGTATACATATGATGTCATTTCATTGGTTTAAGTTGAAGTAAAAACGAACTTTGATGATTAAAGCTACATAATATCTATCCCCCTTACGAGTAAAAATATTGTGTCTCATATGTTGAGGAATCAAAAGAGTGAAACACAACTATGGGGTTCCTTAGTATCTTTACAATAGGAATAATTGATACGTGTACTAAAATTTAGTTCTCAGACATAGACGTTCAGAGAAAACACATTTGAAATTTTTAAGCGTTTTCAGCTTCCAAAACGTTGAATTTTAACAATTCTATCTTTAACCGTAAACAAGATTATTGTTTGTATAAATTTAGGGTAAGGTAAAACCCGAGTCTGTCTAATAGTTTTGTTTACATATGATGTCATTTCTTTGGTTTAAGTTGAAGTAAAACGAACTTTGCTGATTAAAGCTACATATTATCTACCACCCTTACGAGTAAAAATATTGTCTCATATGTTGAGGAATCAGAAAGAGTGAAATACAACTATGGCGTTCTTTAGTATCTTGACAATAGGAATAATGGATACGTGTACTAAAATTTAGTTCTTAGACATAGACGTTCCGAGAAAACAGATTTGAAATTTTTAAGCGTTTTCAGCTTCTTAAACGCTGAATTGAAACAATTCTAACTTTAACAGTAAACAAGATTATTGTTTCTATAACTTTAGGGAAAGGTAAAACCCGAGTCTGTCTAATAGTGTTGTACACATATGATGTCATTTCTTTGGTTTAAGTTGAAGTAAAAACGAACTTTGCTGATTAAAGCTACATAATATCTACCACCGTTAAGAGTAAAATATTGTTCATATGTTGAGGAATCAAAAAGAGTGAAATACAACTATGGGGTTCTTTAGTATCTTGACAATAGGAATAATGGATACGTGTACAAAAATTTAGTTCTCAGACATGGACGTTCCGAGAAAACTCATTTGAAATTTTTAAGCGATTTCAGCTTATAAAACTCTGAATTGAAACAATTCTAACTTTAACCGTAAACAAGATTATTGTTTGTATAAATTTAGAATAAGGTAAAACCCGAGTCTGTCTATTAGTTTTGTGTACATATGATGTCATTTCAATGGTTTAAGTTGAAGTAAAAACGAACTTTGCTGATTAAAGCTACATAATATCTACCCCCCTTACGAGTAAAAATATTGTGTCTCATATGTTGAGGAATCAGAAATAGTGAAATACAACTATGGCGTTCTTAGTATCTTGACCACTACTGCCACGGTGAAAACCCAATTGCAGTAAATAATAATAAAAATAATAATTGACAATAGGAATAATGGATACGTGTACTAAAATTTAGTTCATAGACATAGACGTTCCGAGAAAACACATTTGAAATTTTTAAGCGTTTTCAGCTTCTAAAACGTTGAATTGAAACAATTCTAACTTTAACAGTAAACAAGATTATTGTTTCTATAAATTTAGGGAATGGTAAAACCCGAGTCTGTCTAATAGTGTTGTACACATATGATGTCATTTATTTGGTTTAAGTTGAAGTAAAAACGAACTTTGCTGATTAAAGCTACATAATATCTACCCCGTTACGAGTAAAAATATTTTGTCTCATATGTTGAGGAATCAAAAAGAGTGAAATACAACTATGGGGTTCTTTAGTATCTTGACAATAGGAATAATGGATACGTGTACTAAAATTTAGTTCTAGACATAGACGTTCCGAGAAAACACATTTGAAATTTTAAGCGTCTTCATCTTCAAACGTTGAATTTTAACAATTCTACCTTTAACCGTAAACAAGATTATTGTTTATAAATTTAGGGTAATGTAAACCCGAGCCTGTCTAATAGTTTTGTATACATATGATGCCATTTCATTGGTTTAAGTTGAAGTAAAAACGAACTTTGCTGATTAAAGCAACATAATATCTACCCCTTACGAGTAAAATATTGTGTCTAATATGTTGAGGAATCAGAAAGTGTGAAATACAACTATGGCGTTCTTTAGTATCTTGACAATAGGAATAATGGATACGTGTACTAAAATTTAGTTCTTAGACATAGACGTTCCGAGAAAACACATTTGAAATTTTTAAGCGTTTTCAGCTTCTAAAACGCTGATTTGAAACAATTTTAACTTTAACAGTAAACAAGATTATTGTTTCTATAAATTTAGGGAAAGGTAAAACCCGAGTCTGTTAATAGTGTTGTACACATATGATGTCATTTCTTTGGTTTAAGTTGAAGTAAAACGAACTTTGCTGATTAAAGCTACATAATATCTACCCCGTTACGAGTAAAAATATTGTGTCTCATATGTTGAGGAATCAAAAAGAGTGAAATACAACTATGGGGTTCTTTAGTATCTTGACAATAGGAATAATGGATACGTGTACTAAAATTAAGTTCTTAGACATAAACGTTCCGAGAAAACGCATTTGAAATTTTAAGCGTTTTCAGCTTCTAAAACTCTGAATTGAAACAATTCTAACTTTAACCGTAAACAAGATTATTGTTTCTATAAATTTATAGAAAGGTAAAACCCGAGTCTGCTAATAGTGTTGTATAATATATGTCATTTCTTGGTTTAAGTTGAAGTAAAATCGAACTTTGCTGATAAAGCTACATAATATCTACCCTCGTTACGAGTAAAAATATTGTGTCTCATATGTTGAGGAATCAAAAAGGGTGAAATACAACTATGGGGTTCGTTAGTATCTTGACAATAGGAATAATGGATACGTGTACTAAAATTAGTTCTCAGACATGGACGTTCCGAGAAAACACATTTGAAATATTTAAGAGTTTTCAGCTTCCAAAACGTTGAAATTAAAAATTCTAACTTTAAACTAAACAACATTATTGTTTGTAAAATTTAGGGTAAGGTAAAACCCGAGCCAGTCTAATAGTTTTGTATACATATGATGTCATTTCATTGGTTTAAGTTGAAGTAAAAACGAACTTTGCTGATTAAAGCTACATAATATCTACCCTCCTTACGAGTAAAAATATTGTGTCTCATATGTTGAGGAATCAGAAAGAGTGAAAACAACTATGGCGTTCTTTAGTATCTTGACAATAGGAATAATGGATACGTGTACTAAAATTTAGTTCTTAGACATAGACGTTCGAGAAAACACATTTGAAATTTTTAAGCGTTTCAGCTTCTAAAGCTCTGAATTGAAACAATTCTAACTTTAACCGTAATCAAGATTATTTTTCTATAAATTTAGGGAAAGGTAAAACCCGAGTCTGTCTAATAGTGTTGTATAAATATAATGTCATTTCTTTGGTTTAAGTTGAAGTAAAACGAACTTTGCTGATTAATGCTACATAATATCTACCCCCGTTACGAGTAAAAATATTGTGTCTCATATGCTGAGGAATCAAAAGGTGAAATAAACTATGTTTTTCGTTAGTATCTTGACAATAGGAATAGAGGATACGTGTACTAAAATTTAGTTCTAGACATGGACGTTCCCAGAAAACACATTCCGAAATTTTTAAGCGTTTTCAGCTTCCAAAACGTTGAAATTTAACAATTCTAACTTTAACAGTAAACAACATTATTGTTTGTATAAATTTAGGGTAAGGTAGAACCCGAGCCTGTCTAATAGTTTTGTATACATATGATGTCATTTCATTGGTTTAAGTTGAAGTAAAAACGAACTTTGCTGATTAAAGCTACATAATATCTACCCCCTTACGAGTAAAAATATTGTGTCTCATATGTTGAGGAATCAAAATAGTGAAATACAACTATGGCGTTCTTAGTATCTGACCACTACTGCCACCGGTGAAAACCCAATTGCAGTAATAATAATAATAATAATATTTGACAATAGGAATAATGGATCGTGTACTAAAATTTAGTTCATAGACATAGACGTTCCGAGAAAACACATTTGAAATTTTTAAGCGTTTTCAGCTTCTAAAGTTGAAATTTAACAATTCTAACTTTAAACGTAAACAACATTATTGTTTGTATAAATTTAGGGTAAGGTAAAACCCGAGCCTGTCTAATAGTTTTGTATACATATGATGTCATTTCATTGGTTTAAGTTGAAGTAAAAACGAACTTTGCTGATTAAAGCTACATAATATCTACCCCACTTACGAGTAAAAATATTGTGTCTCATATGTTGAGGAATCAGAAAGAGTGAAATACAACTATGGCGTTCTTTAGTATCTTGACAATAGGAATAATGGATACGTGTACTAAAATTTAGTTCTTAGACATAGACGTTCCGAGAAAACACATTTGAAATTTTTAAGCGTTTTCAGCTTCTTAAACGCTGAATTGAAACAATTCTAACTTTAACAGTAAACAAGATTATTGTTTCTATAACTTTAGGGAAAGGTAAAACCCGAGTCTGTCTAATAGTGTTGTACACATATGATGTCATTTCTTTGGTTTAAGTTGAAGTAAAAACGAACTTTGCTGATTAAAGCTACATAATATCTACCACCGTTAAGAGTAAAAATATTGTCTCATATGTTGTGGAATAAAAAGAGTGAAATACAACTATGGGGTTCTTTAGTATCTTGACAATAGGAATAATGGATACGTGTACAAAAATTTAGTTCTCAGACATGGACGTTCCGAGAAAACTCATTTGAAATTTTTAAGCGATTTCAGCTTATAAAACTCTGAATTGAAACAATTCTAACTTTAACCGTAAACGAGATTATTGTTTGTATAAATTTAGGGAAATGTAAAACCCGAGTCTGTCCAATAGTTTTGTTTACATATGATGTCATTTCTTTGGTTTAAGTTGAAGTAAAAACGAACTTTGCTGATTAAAGCTACATATTATCTACCACTCTTACGAGTAAAAATATTGTCTCATATGTTGAGGAATCAGAAAGAGTGAAATACAACTATGGGGATCGTTAGTATCTTGACAATAGGAATAATGGATACGTGTACTAAAATTTAGTTCTTAGACATAGACGTTCCGAAAAAACACATTTGAAATTTTTAAGCGTTTTCAGCTTCCAAAACTTTGAATTTTAACAATTCTAACTTTAACCGTAAACAAGATTATTGTTTGTATAAATTTAGGGTAAGGTTAAACCCGAGCCTGTCTAATAGTTTTGTGTACATATGATGTCATTTCATTGGTTTAAGTTGAAGTAAAAACGAACTTTGCTGATTAAAGCTACATAATATCTACCCTACCTACGAGTAAAAATATTGTGTCTCATATGTTGAGGAATCAGAAAGAGTGAAATACAACTATGGCGTTCTTTAGTATCTTGACAATAAGAATAATGGATACGTGTACTAAAATTTAGTTCTTAGACATAGACGTTCCGAGAAAACACATTTGAAATTTTTAAGCGTTTTCAGCTTCTAAAACGCTGAATTGAAACAATTCTAACTTTAACCGTAAACAAGAATATTGTTTCTAAAAATTTAGGGAAAGGTAAATTTCTCACTCTCACACCTGTGTTTTCTTTCAGACGTCACGTATGTCACGTACTGTTCGTCCTATATAACTGTACGTTTCATCAGGTTCCAGTATCATTTCTGTCGTGCTACTGATACAACCGTCTCACAACCGAGCCTCCATCTTGTGCATCTCAACCCACCCCCCCCCCCTTTCCTTATACACCTCAGCCACACACTTCCACAGGTTCAGGGCTTCGTGACGACAGGCGTCGCAGCCACACACACACACTTCCTTAGGTTTGCGGCGTCGTATTCAAAACCAAACCCACTCATATCCCTAGGTTAAGGTCTAGGGCAATGCCTCTAAGGTTTACGACTTCGTAACACACAATTCCTTAGGTTTACGGCGTCGTGACGCCGGCCGTCGGCGTCGGAGCCACACACATCCTTAGGTTTACGGCGTCGTATCCCTAGGTGGAGGCGTCGCGACGCTAGGCGTCGATGGGATATACCTGCCCCGGAACTACTCCGAGTCTGTCTAATAGTGTTGTACACATATGATGTCATTTCATTGGTTTAAGTTGAAGTAAAATCGAACTTTGCTGATTAAAGCTACATAATATCTACCCCCCTTACGAGTAAAAATATTGTGTCTCATATGTTGAGGAATCAAAAAGAGTGAAATACAACTATGGCGTTCATTAGTATCTTGACAATAGGAATAATGGATACGTGTACTAAAATTTAGTTCTTAGACATAGACGTTCCGAGAAAACACATTTGAAATTTTTAAGCGTTTTCAGCTTCTAAAACGCTGAATTGAAACAATTCTAACTTTAACCGTAAACAAGATTATTGTTTCTATAAATTTAGGGAAAGGTAAAACCCGAGTCTGTCTAATAGATTTGTATACATACGATGTCATTTCTTTGGTTTAAGTTGAAGTAAAAACGAACTTTGCTGATTAAAGCTACATAATATCTACCTCCGTTACGAGTATAAATATTGTGTCTCATATGTTGAGGAATCAAAAAGAGTGAAACACAACTATGGGGTTCCTTAGTATCTTTACAATAGGAATAATTGATACGTGTACTAAAATTTAGTTCTCAGACATAGACGTTCAGAGAAAAACACATTTGAAATTTTTAAGCGTTTTCAGATTCCAAAACGTTGAATTTTAACAATTCTAACTTTAACCGTAAACAAGATTATTGTTTGTATAAAATTAGGGTAAGGTAAAACCCGAGTCTGTCTAATAGTTTTGTATACATATGATGTCATTTCATTAGTTTAAGTTGAATTGAAAACGAACTTCGCTGATTAAAGCTACATAATATCTACCCCCATTACGAGTAAAAATATTGTGTCTCATATGTTGAGGAATCGGAAAGAGTGAAATAAAACTATGGCGTTCTTTAGTATATTGACAATAGGAATAATGGATACGTGTACTAAAATTTAGTTCTCAGACATGGACGTTCCTAGAAAACACATTTGAAATTTTTAAGCGTTTTCAGCTTCAAAAACGTTGAATTTTAACAATTCTAACTTTAACCGTAAACAAGATTATTGTTTGTATAAATTTAGGGTAAGGTTAAACCCGAGCCTGTCTAATAGTTTTGTTACATATGATGTCATTTCATTGGTTTAAGTTGAAGTAAAAACGAACTTTGCTGATTAAAGCTACATAATATCTACCCTACTTACGAGTAAAAATATTGTGTCTCATATGTTGAGGAATCAGAAAGAGTGAAAAACAACTATGGCGTTCTTTAGTATCTTGACAATAGGAATAATGGATACGTGTACTAAAATTTAGTTCTTAGACATAGACGTTTCGAGAAAACACATTTGAAATTTTTAAGCGTTTCAGCTTCTAAAGCTCTGAATTGAAACAATTCTAACTTTAACCGTAATCAAGATTATTTTTTCTATAAATTTAGGGAAAGGTAAAACCTGAGTCTGTCTAATAGTGTTGTATAAATATAATGTCATTTCTTTGGTTTAAGTTAAAGTAAAATCGAACTTTGCTGATTAATGCTACATAATATCTACCCCGTTACGAGTAAAAATATTGTGTCTCATATGCTGAGGAATCAAAAAGGGTGAAATAATCTATGTTTTTCGTTAGTATCTTGACAATAGGAATAGAGGTTACGTGTACTAAAATTTAGTTCTCAGACATGGACGTTCCCAGAAAACACATCCGAAATATTTAAGCGTTTTCAGCTTCCAAAACGTTGAAATTTAACAATTCTAACTTTAACCGTAAACAACATTATTGTTTGTATAAATTTAGGGTAAGGTAAAACCCGAGCCTGTCTAATAGTTTTGTATACATATGATGTCATTTCATTGGTTTAAGTTGAAGTAAAAACGAACTTTGCTGATTAAAGCTACATAATATCTACCCCCCTTACGAGTAAAAATATTGTGTCTCATATGTTGAGGAATCAGAAATAGTGAAATACAACTATGGCGTTCTTTAGTATCTTGACCACTACTGCCACCGGGTGAAAACCCAATTGCAGTAAATAATAATAATAATAATAATTGACAATAGGAATAATGGATACGTGTACTAAAATTTAGTTCATAGACATAGACGTTCCGACAAAACACATTTGAAATTTTTAAGCGTTTTCAGCTTCTAAAACGTTGAATTGAAACAATTCTAACTTTAACAGTAAACAAGATTATTGTTTCTATAAATTTAGGGAATGGTAAAACCCGAGTCTGTCTAATAGTGTTGTACACATATGATGTCATTTATTTGGTTTAAGTTGAAGTAAAAACGAACTTTGCTGATTAAAGCTACATAATATCTACCCCCGTTACGAGTAAAAATATTTTGTCTCATATGTTAAGGAATCAAAAAGAGTGAAATACAACTATGGGGTTCTGTAGTATCTTGACAATAGGAATAATGGATACGTGTACTAAAATTTAGTTCTCAGACATGGACGTTCCTAGAAAACACATTTGAAATTTTTAAGCGTTTTCAGCTTCAAAAACGTTGAATTTTAACAATTCTAACTTTAACCGTAAACAAGATTATTGTTTGTATAAATTTAGGGTAAGGTTAAACCCGAGCCTGTCTAATAGTTTTGTGTACATATGATGTCATTTCATTGGTTTAAGTTGAAGTAAAAACGAACTTTGCTGATTAAAGCTACATAATATCTACCCTACTTACGAGTAAAAATATTGTGTCTCATATGTTGAGGAATCAGAAAGAGTGAAATACAACTATGGCGTTCTTTAATATCTTGACAATAAGAATAATGGATACGTGTACTAAAATTTAGTTCTTAGACATAGACGTTCCGAGAAAACACATTTGAAATTTTTAAGCGTTTTCGGCTTCTAAAACGCTGAATTGAAACAATTCTAACTTTAACCGTAAACAAGATTATTGTTTCTATAAATTTAGGGAAAGGTAAAACCCGAGTCTGTCTAATAGTGTTGTACACATATGATGTCATTTCATTGGTTTAAGTTGAAGTAAAATCGAACTTTGCTGATTAAAGCTACATAATATCTACCCCACTTACGAGTAAAAATATTGTGTCTCATACGTTGAGGAATCAAAAAGAGTGAAATACAACTATGGCGTTCTTTAGTATCTTGACAATAGGAATAATGGATACGTGTACTAAAATTTAGTTCTCAGACATGGACGTTCCGAGAAAACACATTTGAATTATTTAAGCGTTTTCAGCTTCTAAAATTTTGAAATTTAACAATTCTAACTTTAACCGTAAACAACATTATTGTTTGTATAAATTTAGGGTAAGGTAAAACCCGAGCCTGTATAATAGTTTTGTATACATATGATATCATTTCATTGGTTTAAGTTGAAGTAAAAACGAACTTTGCTGATTAAAGCTACGTAATATCTATCCCCCTTACGAGTAAAAATATTGTGTCTCATATGTTGAGGAATCAAAAAGAGTGAAACACAACTATGGGGTTCCTTAGTATCTTTACAATAGAAATAATTGATACGTGTACTAAAATTTAGTTCTCAGACGTAGACGTTCAGAGAAAACACATTTGAAATTTTTAAGCGTTTTCAGCTTCCAAAACGTTGAATTTTAACAATTCTATCTTTAACCGTAAACAAGATTATTGTTTGTATAAATTTAGGGTAAGGTAAAACCCGAGCCTGTCTAATAGTTTTGTATACATATGATGTCATTTTATTGGTTTAAGGTGAAGTAAAAACGAACTTTGCTGATTAAAGCAACATAATATCTACCCCCTTACGAGTAAGAATATTGTGTCTAATATGTTGAGGAATCAGAAAGTGTGAAATACAACTATGACGTTCATTAGTATCTTGACAATAGGAATAATGGATACGTGGTACTAAAATTTAGTTCTTAGACATAGACGTTCCGAGAAAACACATTTGAAATTTTTAAGCGTTTTCAGCTTCTAAAACGCTGAATTGAAACAATTCTAACTTTAACAGTAAACAAGATTATTGTTACTATAAATTTAGGGAAAGGTAAAACCCGAGTCTGTCTAATAGTATTGTACACATGTGATGTCATTTCTTTGGTTTAAGTTGAAGTAAAAACGAACTTTGCTGATTAAAGCTACATAATACTACCACCTTAAAGTAAAAAATATTGTCTCATATGTTTTAGGAAAAAAGAGTGAAATACAAAATGGGTTCTTTAG
>JAJKFL010000044.1:0-67221 GCA_021186555.1 Reticulitermes speratus
GGCACGCTGTTCCCGTGCCGCCCTAAAGTCGGCAGTGACTAGACCTTCATTTCAGTAATAGTCGCATTCATTTATTAATTAATTCATTGTTGTAGTTTTATAGAATAAATCTTTGTGTGTTTAACACTCGTGCTATGTGTGTACGTGCCAGGTAGGGCGACGATCAGAACACTTTAACCAGGGCCTCAAACTTCATAAACCGCTCGGACCCTTCTTCCAGAATCCTATGTGGGGGAACTTACGCTACCTAACCACGAGCGTAACCAGAGTGCAAAACTAACAAAACTACGGCAGGGATAGCAGGTCGAAATCTCGCACCCGCAACCCCCGCCGTTACAATGGTGGCAGCGGTGAGATTCTGTATGTTTTGCACGAAATGGTCGCGCAGTACGAATACAACAATAGAGCTCAATTGTGTACAGCTAACTGAATCTCTCAACACGGAGACAGGAAGTAGAAACTTGGAATTCAGTTACCAAGTTGGATTAAGCTGGCTGTCGAACACGCCACTCAGATTCTGGAAAAATTGGTAAAAAGAAGGGATGATGGAGGATGATGTGTTTTGGTTTTACAAAGTGGCGTATACAGAAGTGCTTGCAATTTAGTGTCAGTTACGGTTATGCTATTTAGAGTACCCTAGATCCAAACGTGGTAGCATGTTTAAATTTCTTAGGAACTATAAATTGTGGTACGTTGTAATTGAACGATTTATAGGTGGAAAATTGAGTTAAAAAGAAGTTGGGAGCAAGGCGTGATAAATATAGCAAGGTGTAAAACGAGAAATTTTGAAAATTTGACATGGCTGAGGCACAGCTCCGACAGCAGATTGAAAGCTTGCAAGTTCAGCTGGCGAATCTGCAAACACAGATAAATGCTGGTAGGCCGACGGCACCTAAGGACTTGTCGCTTGTATCCTTGATACCAAAATGGGCAGGAACAGAGAAATGTATGAGTGCACACGAATTTTTTGAGACTGTGGAAAACACTGCTAAAGTTGGAAATTGGGGACCTACTGATAAAATACAGATTGTGGTACTAAAATTGACGGAAGTTGCGAAGGCTTTTTACAACAGTAATTTGGAGCTTCATGCAAACGATATTACATGGGAAAATTTTAAAGGAAAATACTTACATCGATTTAGGGATGTGAGGAATGAGCAGTACCATTTTATTAAATTACAAACGGCGAGACAAAGAGCAGATGAAACCCCGCAGGAATTTGCAGACCGCTGTAGATCTTTGGCTTTAAAGACGGTTCCGAAAGTGGACAACCCTGAATTACAGAAATTTCACTTTCAGCAGGCCGAAAGAATGCTTTTGTCTACATTTATTGCAGGACTGATAGGAAATGCTGGACAACAGGTTAGGTTTAAGTTACCTCAGACTTTAGAGGAAGCCCTTCAAGTTGCTGTAGTTGTGTTTGAAGCGGAAGCTCAGGAAAAGCGAAACGAAACTTTTTACGCAAACTCGGAAAACCATACTAAAAATGGTAGCACAAGCAGTGGGACGTTTGGACACCCTGATCAGGAGTCGCGAGCTAACGTGAGAACAGGAAATAGGTCGAAGTCCACTAGCTACAGGCCGGTACGCAGACAGCCGACTCAGCAAGTGCGTCGCACGTCCATGAGAAGCCGGCAGGATAACAGGCCCGTGCGCTGTTATAATTGCAATAAACTGGGACATTACGCTAAACACTGTTATCAAGCTAAAGCAAATGGCAACAATAATGAGAGACAGTCAAATCCTCCCAGAAGGCAGACAGCAGAAGTACCTCAAACTAACTCCAATGCTCCTAGGCGAAACAACCATCCACAGGGAAACGAGCAGTAGATGAAAGTAAGGACAGCTTCTTTCATCTAGCTACTCCCACAAATGCTGTCCAAAATTACCTTACGGTACCCGTCATAATGGACCATACCACCCCTACAGTATTAGTACAGATTCAGGGAGTGAAAAGAACCCTTATTTTGGATTCTGGGTCCTGCTGTAGTATTTTGCAGCCAGGTGTAGCCGATGAACCAATAGGATGCACAGATTTTGCACCATTTGGCGTTACAGGTAAAAATTTGGAAGTTCAAGGGGAGCAGACGATTAGGTTTCTCATGGGGAATGTCACATTCAGCCATAACTTTGTGGTATGTAAACTACCAACTAACGCAGCGGGAATTCTTGGGATAAATTTTTTATTGCCCAGAAGAGCAAAACTGAATTTGGAAGACCAGACTTTAACCTTACACAAGGGACAAAATTTTAATTTGGCATCCAGACAGCAACAAGATTCTCTTAAGGATAGTTACAGTCGGAGTAAGGGTAATGAAATGGCCATCCTTACCGCTTTATCCGACAGTGCGCCGAAAGACAGTCAGGTTGACGTAGCTGGACGTAGAGGAGATGAAAGGGAAAACTTGGTAGACAAAAACAGCCCAAGGAAACGCGTAATGAGTACGGAATTTGCGCTGAATGAGTCGGAAGCGTGGTTAGTGCGCAGCAAGGAGTCAGTGACACTGAAGCCAATGTGTAGACAAATCATACGTGGTACACTTGATGCTAGGAAACTTAGTTTTTCCACGGGTCTTTTGTGTGTGGAACCAGCACAGATACCGATTGAAGGAATCTGCGCAGCCCGAGTATTAACCCGTATTAGTACGGGGGTGGCACTAGAACAGCTGACCGACGTGAAGGTCACTGTTAGCCGCGATCTCACGGCGAGCCACAGGATGCGACCAACACCTGACTTCAAGGTCAGTGAATCGCAGCCCGACACCTCCAGACAAGCCCACACATCTGACGCAGTGATGCTGATGATTGCAAACTTCAGCGAAGAGTCACTAACCTTACCAAAGGGCACAGTTATTGGTATAGCCGAAGAGATATCGGAGAACTTAGTCGTCTCAATGAGCAGTGATGAGGAAATTGATGTGGAAAGAGATCACACATTCTTGGCAGGAAAGGATAAGGAAATCCCGGCGAAGTTTAAAACTTATGTTAGGGACAAATTAGCGCATCTGTCTCCAGCAGACAGAAAGGTCATGGAACCGGTATTGTACAGGTATGCGCACGTCTTCCATGATGAAGAGCGGAATGATTTCAAGAGTACAGATGTTGTACAGCATAGGATAGAAACAGGAGATGCTTTGCCGATTAGGAAAGCACCTTATAGGATTCCGTTTGCGCTCAGACAGGAGGTAGATGACCAAATGCAAGATATGTTGAAGAAAGGTGTTATTAGAGAGAGTAATTCACCTTGGTCAGCCCCTGTAGTCTTGGTTCCGAAAAAGTCAGCGGACGGCAAACCGAAATATCGTTTCTGTGTAGATTACCGGGCACTGAATGCTGTCACCAAGTTTGACAGCTACCCACTTCCGAGATTCGAGGAAACGACATCCACCTTAGCAGGCTCTAGACTATTCACAGTGTTAGACTGCTACGCGGGCTTTTGGCAAATTAATATAAAGGAAGATCATCGCGAGAAAACAGGATTTTCTGTTCCCTCGGGTCATTACGAATTTAACAGAATGCCATATGGAATTTCAAACAGCCCAGCGAGTTTTCAGAGATTAATGGATAATGTATTGAGGAATCTGATAGGACCTGAGTGCTGGATTTTCATAGATGATGTTCTGATCTTTAGCGACACAGTAGAGGAGCATGCGAGAAGATTAAGTAATGTGTTAGGAAGATTTGAGAAAGCAAATCTGCAGCTCCAGCCGAGTAAATGTGACTTTGCTAAGGACCAGGTGTCATACCTAGGTTATACTTTATCCTACAGAGGGATTGAGAGCTCACCAGAAAAAGTAAGGGCAGTTCAGGAATACCCAACTCCAAAGAACGTGAAAGATGTTAGGGCATTTCTGGGGTTATGTTCCTTCTACAGAAGGCTAGTCCCGAAATTTGCTGATATAGCAAAACCACTGACCCAGCTTACGCGGAAAGACGTTGAATTTAAATGGCACTCGGAATGTCAGGAAGCATTCGAGGAGTTGAAATCTAAGTTGAGTAACACACCGGTGTTAGCTTATCCGGACTTCACTCTGCCATTTCTTCTCACCACAGATGCTTCGAAGATAGGACTTGGGGCAGTGCTATCGCAAGTGCAGAATGGCTTAGAGAGACCACTCGCATTTGCCAGTAGGCAGCTGAACAAAGCTGAGAGGGCCTACTCCGCATCAGAAATGGAGATGCTAGGCTTGGTTTGGGCAACGAAGTATTTTAGATGCTACTTATATGGTAGAAAATTTTTAGCAAGAACGGATCATGCTGCACTAACATTTTTAAAAAAATTTGCAGACAATAATAGCCGACTAATGAGATGGTCATTAAGGTTATCCGAATTTGATTTTTGTTTGGAACATACTTCGGGTTCCAAACTGACGCATGTAGATGCACTTAGCCGACATGTGGCTACAATTGGTGATAGGACATCGCTCACAAGGCAACTGATGCGAAAAGAGCAGTGTCAGGATTCATTCTGCGATAGGCAGAAGCAAACTCGTCTTACAGCAAAGAGTGAATTTTTTCTGGACATGGACGGACTTTTGTATAGGAGGCAAAGGGGTAAAGAGCCTCAATTAGTGGTCCCACAATCTTTGGTCCAGGAAGTGATTGCCGAAAACCACGACCCCATTTTTGTAGCACATCCTGGGAGCAAGAGGACTTTTGAGTTAATCTCTCTCAGATATTGGTGGCCGAAAATGCGACAAAACATAGAGGACTACGTAATGCGTTGTGACAAGTGCCAAACTCGGAAGGGGAAACATGAATTTCGAGCCCCACTGGGAGATGTCGAAACTCCTTCTGAACCGTTTCAGGTTACAGGGATGGACATCACTGGGCCCTACACGATAACACCTAGGAAGAATCGGTACTTGTTAACCTTTATAGATCATTTTTCAAAATATGTGGAAGCATTTCCAATTCCAGACGTTTCGGCAGAGACATGCGCACGAGTCTATGCTACTCAAATCATAGCTAGACACGGTAGCGGTTCTACTTTAATTACAGATAGAGGAAGGTCATTTACTTCAACTTTTTTTAAAGAAACATGTAAAATTTTGAGAGTTAGAAAGGTAGAAACGTCTGCTTACCATGCCATGAGCAACGGAATGGTTGAAAGATTTCATAAGGTCCTCCACGACTCTATTTCGCACTATGTAGATTCTACCGGCTCAAACTGGGACGTCGTGTTGCCATTCCTTTTAATGGCGTATAGAGCAACACCCCATAGCACAACCAAGTACAGTCCATTTTATCTATTACACGGCCGAGAAATGAATTTACCGAACATGGACGATTTGAAAGCTAATTTGCCACGAGAAATACAAAACACAGATTATGGGCGCAAGTTGGAAAACTTAAAGCTTAGTTTGAGGAAAGCGTATGAAGAAGTTAGGAAAAACAACAGGAAGACACATGAGATTAACAAAAAGTATTATGACAGAAAGGCAAAGGAAAGAAATTTTGAAGTAGGTGATACGGTATATTTATTTTGTCCGGCCAAGAAGCCTGGTAGATGCCAAAAATTTAGGAAATTTTGGAGAGGGCCTTACAAAATTGTGGAGAAGATTTCTGAATTAAATTACAGGATTGTAGATGTAACAGGGAGGGAACAGACTGTTCACATAAACAGACTGAAAAGATCCTATGATCAGAGACCCTGGAAATTTGAGAAGACCCCACGTGGGAGACGTAAGGAAAAACAGGCTATTATGGAAGATCAGGACGAGCAGGAGATAGAAATTCAATCAAAGCCGATTACAAGTGTGGATAACCACGGAGCACAGACTGTAGAACAGCAAGTACAAAGTCCTACCCCAGCAATAGGCGCAGACACGCCTAATGCATGCAGGGAAACGCCAAACAGATATCCAGATTCTACGTTAAGGGATCCAAACTATACACCTCCCAGATCTCCACAGTCCTTGCGTGAATTAGCAGCAACCCCTCAGGCACCACCACTTACCAGGAGCAGAGCTCGGTTGCAGCAACTACAGGAATTTAATAACCCACCATAAGGTTGAAATGTAGCAAATGGTACATAGCTTGATAAAAGTGGCATGTTGAAACAGTGGGTAATGCTAAGAAGAAAGGGAAATTGTTGTAATTAAAGTAACATAAATTGCTTTAAATAATTGAAGCAGGCTGAAAACAAATAATTGTAAATGTGTATATTTGCAATTTAGTATGTGTACATTACGGTGTAAAATAATGTAAAAAGAAAACACCTAAGGGCAAGAGTAGGAATATATATATTGCAAGTTTTGAATTTTGAATCCAGAGACCATTATACAGTGGCCCTGTTGATTTTGCTTTGAATGATGGGAGCTATGACGTCACGTGTATCCATCATGGCCGTCATGTCAACACAGCCATGTGGCAATGACATGCCATGCGGTACTGTTAATTTGGAATATATGGAAGTACATTATATGTTATATATTTCCAGGAACGGTGCAGGGAGATACTGTTTCTGAAGGCATTGTCAACAATCAAGTTGAGAACAACACGATCTTGATAAAGGAGAGAAACGTGATCTTGACCAACGACCGTTGGAACATAGTGGTCAATGTTGACTTTAGTGCCTATCAAGATGCACTAGCCAAACTGAAGGATGATTTGCACCAAATTAATAAATTTAAATCACGGTTCGCTCCTACTTCAGAATTGAGTCATGTAAATAATTTAGTAGACCTTTTGGGAAATCAAATTGATTCATTTACCCAAATGTTACCTCGAAAGGATCGTAGGAGAGGTCTGGTGAATGTAGTTGGTTCTGTATTTAAGACACTATTTGGTGTAGCAACTGTTATAGATTTAGATCAACTGCACGATTCAGTGAACAAGCTTCATGACACACAATCAGATTTGGTACACTCGGTTAATGAACAACTGACATACCTGAGATCCTTAGAATCCTTGGTGAAATTTAACTCCAAGTCTGTTAAATCCTTGTCTGAAAATGTTAAATCTATGATGTTGAATTCGCAACAGTGGATGAACAAAGTAGACGCTACGGTATATTGGTTAAATGTTACCTTGTACAATGAGACTAGTGTATTTGTTTACATTAGGCAGCTCGAGTTTGCAATTTTGCAGTTGCATACGCAGATTAAGGATACTTTAAGTGGTTTGGACAGTACTATGGGAGGCAAATTGTCTGTTAACCTAATTCCACCCACCCTATTGCAGTCGGTATTGAGGAGCATTGTTGCTCACTTGCCTGACGGTTACACTTTGTTCACTGGAATCCAACTTAACGACATGTATTTATACTATGAATGCATAGACGTCACGGTGTTTGCTGATCATCATAACTTAAGGTTATTGTTAACAGTTCCAATGAAGACTTTTGACAGACATTTTACATTGTACAGGCTAGTCACACTGCCGCATAGGGTAGGAAATTCGCGGAATTTCGTACAGCTGATGGTAGATTTTCCTTACTTGCTTATTGGTGATTCAAAGCAACGCTACCTGTTGTATACACAAGCAGATGTTGAACGTTGTACCGGGAAGTCGATTTCAGTGTGTCCTGTCGACACCCAAGTTTACAGCACCGCAGTACTAACCTGTGAACTGAGCTTATTTTTTCAGAAAGAGGAAGTACGAAATTTGTGTGCAAGGGTAGTAATGTCTTCTAACTATCCTCCAAAATTCACGCGCCATCAACAGGACTGGATTTACAGTATCAGCATCGAGCAAAGAGTTGAACTCAAATGCAGAAAGAACAACACGTGGATCAACACTGGCCTTCGGATCCGTGGGAATGGCATTTTGAGGAACGCCAGCTCGTGTTACATAGTTGGACAGAACTTCCAACTATACCCCACAGTACACGGTCGCTCAGCTGCTGCAGTCACTCGAGATGAGCAGCTGGTCATTCAGCACGTCGATCCGATTTCCCTGGAGGAGCAACGGATTTTACTTGGTGGTCCGACACCAGACACCTCCGAACTAGATCGTATATCGGCGGGGGTAGATAATATGAAAATGCAAAGTTTGGACAATATTTTGAACATTCATGGAACAAACATTCAAAAGTCTAGACAATACAATTTTTATTTGTACATACTAATTCCATCCTTGGTTATTGTCCTGTGTATAGTGATTTCCTGCTACGGGAAACCCTTTTGGTTTCCAGATGTAAGACGATTTATACCATGTACTAAAAACTTGAAAAATCCGAAATCACCCAAAATAACGCCTAGAACAAATCCTAGATTGGAAATTGAAACAGAAACTGCGTGTGTTAGTGACGTTCAGACAGGTATAGAAACTGGGACGAAGGAGTTTGTTACATACGGAGCTCAATCCTCCGATTAAAGTCCAGGGGATGGAGGAGATTACGAAGTCAGCGTTGTGTGTCAATTAACCTCTACTTTTACAAGTAGATAGTAAGGTGTTTATATGGGTGTAATTAACACTTGAACCATAGTTGACTGGCACAGAAAGAAGGAATTTTACCTTTTGTTTTGACAACATTGATGGTGTGGAATGGAAATATTCAGATGATGTGCACCATTTTCACTTTAATTACTTGTTTTGTTATTGTGTTTACATTTGCAATGTTTCTTTTTTGTTTGGATGTTTTATATTGGGGTTAGTTGTGATTTAAGAAATATGAAATTTGTCTGTTTGCATGTAAACAGGTATGTAGCGATGATGCGGGACGCATCATAGTTTAAGCGGGGAGAGTTTTAGTGTAGATGTTACGTCACTTTATTTTGTTTTGTTTGCTCTAAGATGCAAGGCCTAGCGACTGCTGACTTAGCGCATGGCAACAGGGAATTGAGTTCGCATTTGGTTGCTGACCGGAAGTTGGTATAGCGGGAGTAGGTGAAAATTTGTAGATTTGTAGGCATTCTGATGGTGGCGGTTGTGAGTGATGCACACAGAGAGACTGACCGGACCGGACGAACTGAAGAGATGTTCAAATTATTAATTGTGCTTTTACTTACCGCAGGTAAGCGTTGTTAAATATATTGATCACCAAAAGCGAACCATAGTAGAAATTGGGAATATTTGTGTATTAATTTTGACGTGATGGAAATTCCGGATGGGGGAGAGGAAGTTAGAACGGGCACGCTGTTCCCGTGCCGCCCTAAAGTCGGCAGTGACTAGACCTTCATTTCAGTAATAGTCGCATTCATTTATTAATTAATTCATTGTTGTAGTTTTATAGAATAAATCTTTGTGTGTTTAACACTCGTGCTATGTGTGTACGTGCCAGGTAGGGCGACGATCAGAACACTTTAACCAGGGCCTCAAACTTCATAAACCGCTCGGACCCTTCTTCCAGAATCCTATGTGGGGGAACTTACGCTACCTAACCACGAGCGTAACCAGAGTGCAAAACTAACAAAACTACGGCAGGGATAGCAGGTCGAAATCTCGCACCCGCAACCCCCGCCGTTACAGTACCTAGCAATGACGTCCAGCATTATGACGTCATATTTGAGCACAGAAGATAATTTATGTCAATTTCCACACATGACCGTACAAATGATCACTCTATCTACATGACTAACCCACTAATGTACTAACAAACTAACAATTCCTGTTTCTTCTGGTAGTCTGTTCGTACCTCTGCTCATGCATGGCCGGCAAACACTAGCTTGACACGAACTGTACAGTCAAATGTGTCCATTGACATCCTCTGTTGACACGAACTGTACGGTCAAATGTGCCCATTGACATCCTCAGGCGACTTTTGTGTACAAGAAACAAATTCGACTTACGTGCATGTGTTCTGATTTTGTGTACAAACACACATTGGTAATTCGAAAGAAGCATTAGTGTTTCTCAGCCCATGGTACGCGTCCCGGTATTGGTGCGCGGAAAATTAAAAGAAAAACTTGTTTTTGTTACATTTTAAACTATTTTAATTAAAATTAATAATCATAACGCCATGGTACAGTGCTAATTAGACTAAGACAATCTCAATGTTACGTTACACGTTCATTGCCTGTCTTTGTTTTACCTCAACACATGCCGTGTGTTTCGTAATTTAATATTTTTTGGTTCACATAATATTCACTTTTTACATAAGAGGTGTGCTAAAATTTAAATGTTCGGACCAGTCGGTTAAAAATATACAGTCGGTATAGTGACTAGTTTACGAGCTGATCGATCCTGCGTTCGAACCCTGAGAGGGGAAATGTATTTTTCTCTTCTGCAAAACGTCCAGACCGCCTCTGGGGCCCATCCAACTTCCTAGTTAATGCCTCTTTCTTCGGGGTAAAGCGGCTGGGGCGTGAGTCTGACCACTCACATCGATCTAGTGCCACGGTCAAGAATAAGTGAAGGATATGACATCCTGTGCATGACGTAGGGTTACATATCCCCCCTCCAGATCCTGTGCCTCACTGTGGTGAGTGGGTGTAACAGTGAATGGTGCCTGCTTGTGTGTGGGGCTGCTGTAAATACATTGCAAGTGCTTGTAGGAAGGCTGGATAATTGTAAGCTGACGTTTCGAATGTATATTACTGGATTTTGAAATGACTTTACAATTTCCTTTCATATTACACATTTTTGCTGGATATTTGTTTGCTAAAACATATTCATATTTATGTAGGAATTTGTGTTACAACTTTGTAGTAATTGGTCACCAAATCAACTATTAATTTCAGTACAACTGCTTCATAATCTGGTATAGGTGTGCAATGTATCTGACACAAAAAGTGCCATTTAATTCTTTGCATAAAGTTGCCACATAAGTGGCATCCTTCACCGGCCAAAGCAGGACATGACAAAACTTGAAATGTCTTTGATATCCGAATCGCATACACGGAGTTAAGTTTTGTAATTTAAAGTATGCATGTTCAAGGATGTGAATATTTCTAGACATTTTCAACAACTTAACACTGTAATAATATGCTACATTATTTCTTTCAAAGTCAAATTAAATTCTTAGCTTACGCCATACTATTTTTTTACACATGAAACACACTTTACATACAATATGCTGTCCTTAAGTCGTACAGCTATCAAGTTAGATAAAACTGACTGTACACACTTGACTTCTTATGCTGTGTGTACATTTTGTTACTTCATTTGCGCATTCTTCTGTATAACGACTGTACTCTCCCTTAACTTCAATAAGACGTCATCATGACGTTAACTTTAGAGTGTTCCAGTAACTAATACTGTGATCCTTGAATGTCTGTGTATTGATAACAGATAAGGCCCTACACAAGAACAAAATATTTAGTTCTGTGTACGCTGTGCCATGTTCTGCAGATTCAGGATCTCTTCTGACTCTCAATGCTGTTGATCAGTCCTGTGATCAAATCTTCCAGCTGCCGTGCACCTTGCTGAAGCTGAGCATTGTCTCTATTGCTGAAGGATTCTGCAGACATACAGTAATGACGCTTGAGCCAAATACAATTTTATCCCATAACATTAGTGCTTGAGGGGGAAAAGAAACATTAGATTCTTTCTTTTAAAAACTTTTATGATCTTGTAATTTTAATATTAAGTATATGATCAAACGCTAGGTTTCAACATTTGGTACTGCTTATTTATGACTATAAGACGCGAATCTTAAACTATAAAATGAACGTCAGAATTGTTCCTGCATAATGAAAGCCATTTGCCAAGAATTACATTTCTTGTATGTACACTGGCAGGTTGAGACAGAAGTATGATAATTAGAAATTTGGAATTCGCTGTGAATTTTCGTAATAAGGAAGCGTTATTTTTATAGTCGAAACTCATTTTCTCTGTACAATTATCTGCACTTAACAAATTAAGTGTAGGAGTGGACTAATTTTCAGATTATTGGAGCTTGTAAAGGTTCCAAATACTGAAGATAGAGTACACTTTGTCCAGCTGTCGTTGGTAGAAGTACCGCAGCAGAACGATAGGCGCGCTGTAATCTGCGGTTGTTGCACGGACAAATCAATGATGCATGGTTGGCGTAAGGCTACCTGTGTAATCTGTGCATATACTAGAGCAGGGGGGAGAAACTGGGATTGGGGAAGGGGAAGCAAGCAATCGCGACATCTTATCGTGCACGTCATACTCGTCAAGAACGACAACTACAATATCTACTATTAATCATAACAGATGTCGCACAAAGTCGGAAGAAGTTACCATGCCACGTGATATTTTGGACCAATCACAAAGAAGCGCCAACCTTTCGTTGTGACCTGTGATTGTAACGGCTCGTGCCTCCAATAGATTGGTGCAAGAATAATTTGAATTGATTATTTGTTCTCTTTCGTCTGTGGATGTTGCTTTCAGCGTCTAGATTGTATCGTTGTGTGTTGATTACATCGTGTGTTATGTATTCTCCAGCACAGATTACTACAGATTCTCCAGCATCTGTGGAACGGTAAGATTTGAATTTATGAAAGCTTAGCTTAATCCTACATGATGGGCCGTGTAATTTTGAGATGTACGTACTGTATCGCGTTGTATTCTGTTTCTTTCAGCAAAATGGCCAGGCGGAACAAGTGCCACGCGGCAAGATGTACATCGACGCACAAAGACGGTGTACGTACGATTCTTCAGATTTCCTACGAATCCGATACGGTATGTCACATGCAATATCGTAATATAAGCAGATCTCATTTAATATAGTACGTATGTGTAAAAAGGAAATGTGAAAATGTCAATTGCAGTCCAGTGGCTGTGCAGGGTTACACGGCGTTACAATAAAGAAGACCAGTCACATGTGCACTGTGCATTGCTAATAGGAAATGTGTAAGTCATTAATACTAGGAGAATGCAATTTAAATGTATCCCATTAACATTAAATTCCCAAACATATGTAATGTAATGTACTTTCATTTTTTCTTTCCAGAGCTAAAGTATGGGCGGAGAACGTCGGGCAGCCATGCAGTATCGACAAATGCTGTACAAATATTTTTTGTGCAGCAAACATTTTGCAGAGAGCGATTTTTGCCTGAACAAAGTGGGAGTTGCACATGGCTCAGATTCATTTTCACATTCAATCCCACAACCTTCGGAATCTTCCTATTATAACCCTTCTCTGAATTCCTTGCCCACAAATTTAACCCCTGAAGATAACCTCCATGTCCTACCACCCACCAGAACCTACGGCAAGGCGTCTGTGCCCTCCACTAAAACTCCTATGCCTGTCCATGCAGACAGTCCTTCAACTTCTCACCAAATCCCTGGGTTCCAAACACCACCACCAGGAGGCAGAACTTTAGCAGTGAAAGAAACCTCTTGTTCCTTGAGTAATCTGTGGTAGTAATCTGTGTTGAAGCGTGTAGTTATTTGTGGCTAATACCAAGGACGTAGTTCCTACGAGGTTATTTGTATAAAACGTAAGTAAAAACCAGGAATGCATGACAGAATAGTGTTATTTGCTTGGGTGTAATTTATTGTGACTGAGTGTGATAAGGAAACGGCATTGGTGTTTTAGTGTGACGCAAAAAAGGAGTGCCCTCAGTAGAATCGCCATTTTATCAATTTACCGGCTAGGAAATTGCAATATTGTTTACTGACATAATAAATATTATTTACATTATATATGCACACACACAGTAGGTCGTATAAGGGAATCACATAGGTAGCAGAAGAGTGTTTTTGTAAAAGGCGTTAGGTTTGTATGATATTTCACGTGATGTTAATCAACCTTCCTCTGTTGAATCTAACATTGCTGTTAGATGGTAAATGAATTTGGCACTTTTGAAATACTGTATATAAGTAGGGTATTAGCATATCGATTTTGTATTGTAGAACGCGCCTTACCCAACAATAATCAATGTTCAGAGTGGAAGGATTGATTTTGATCATGACGCAAAAATACCGACTCTAGGCTATTCTGTTCCGTATTTATGAGGCACTTCAATACAAAATGAGAACAATGTTTTTCGAGGATTTGCTGTTGAGGAATATAAATTTCATTTTTGTGGTGCTGGGTGTGACTGCAAGGTACAATGCTACTAGTGGTGATGGATTTCAAAGGAACTTGGATATTTCAGCACAAACCATGATTTGGGAACTTAATAGATTTTACTTCAAAGGTTGAGCTTTGTGTGGTACGTCTTGCAGCATGCCTATATGTTGAGATATTACAATTTGGAGGTGAAAACCTGTCTGCCACTTTGTTCATAACATGGTGTGCATCTTTTTGTTGGCATGACTTCTTTTTTATGAGCGGAATCCAATCTCTAAAATGTCTTTCAGTTGGGGCACTTTTGGCTGTAGGGTGTTTCCTGGCAGTTACTGTCCACCACTCTTTCTAGTAAATTCTACAGATGTTTGTGAGGTTATGGATTGTGGTGTTTGTCATTCTGATTGTGTCTTAGAAAGTAACGGTTGAAGAAGTTGAACATTCAAATTAACTTTATGTTCGGGTTATATTCCAGGATTAATGCAGGCTGTTTTGTTCCTTATTTTCCAGTATTGGTACAGGCTTTTGCATGTTGATCTTTCCTGTCCCAGCACCATAATTAATGACTTTTTTTTGTTTAATGTGAGGATGGATACTGGCATAGAATGTTGTTACTTTGGATGATGTTCACTTTGGAATGAGTGAGTTCCTGTAGTTTACTGATCTGGGGAGCTGGAACCACCATGAGTTACATGAATATGCAGGGGAAACTCCCAGTGTTAATGTCTTTGCATCATTGTTAGAGTAAAAGTTTGCAGACCACCTTTGTAGAATTGTCATTGGCAAACCACTGATAAGTTACTTCAGTGTTGTCAGAACTCTCAGGCCTATGGTAGTAGCAGTCGCACAGAATGCTTGGGCAGGGGAGAGGTTTACTTTGTAGAGCCTAGCAGTTATTTTATGTAACACTGGTTTTAACATTCAGAAATTGTGTTATTCCTACAAAGTGTGTTTGTGTGTTTTGTATGGATCTCGGAACAAACATTGCTTTGTGTTATAGCATTCATTTAACTGGTCTTTATAACGGAGACTTGAATATGTTTGCTGTGTGGTATGAATGAATTTTTAAAACATAATCCAGGTCAGTTTTTGTCTTTGAAGTGTTGATGGACAATATATCATAATGTAGACTTTCATGCCCTGAGATACCCTATCACTCTTTTGAGTCACCAGTTTTCCCCTGCCTTTGTGTCTGATTCCTGTCACTGCAGGAGCTGTAATTTTGCTGTGTGTTTTATTTTGTGGTTTTGAGTTTCCCACATTTTGTCAAAGTAAGGGATGCAGAAATCTAGGGTGCCTAGTCACCCAGGGGACTAAATTTTGTACAGTGGTGCTGGATAATTTCACAATTATTGCAGTTTCTGCCCTTGCATACAAAAATGTTTTTCAGTTCACATGCACCAATTAGAAAGTGCCAGATAACAATGAGGTTCACAGGTCACTCATGTCTTTATTATGGAGCTCCTTCATGTTAGTCTTATGGCACAAAGAATTTGGAGTTGGCGCTTAGGTTTTTGGAAAATTTGTGGACCCCTGGTCCAAGTAAAAGACATAACTTTTGACTTACATCCATAATTGTGTGCATTGTTCATAGGAACTTAACATGCACCACAACAGTGTTGCCTTGTTCCATTAGGAAATGGTGTGTATTTCTACTTGTTTTGTAATTTGAGCATAAAAAATTCAGTTCCCCATAAGTAGTAGAACTGAGCCCTAGAGCCCTTACAAGTTTTTTTTTTTATTTGATGAAGTATCCCCACATGGTTGGAAATTTGCCTCTGGCATAAAATTTAAACATGATTGTGCATAAATCTTCCTCAGAATTGTCTAGATTTGTGTCAGTCATCTCAGATCTCATTACAGCACTGCCTGTTCTATCATGCTATGGTTACAGGAGTCTAAACTTGGATATAACAGTAATGAATGGAGCAGCAGTGTTTTTTTTTTAAGAAATGTACATCTAGCCTGGTAGTTCCCAAACTGTGCCTTTTTGCGCCAAATAGGCTCTGCAGAATTGTGTAAAACTTCAATTTTTCAGAATTCTTGATTATGTAATATTATGGTGAGAGAAATAGGAAGTTGCTTTTCCTTTGTGACATTGAATTGGCAGTGCTGCTAATGAACTGTGTTGACAAAATAGGGTGCTGAAATTATGGTTTGCAGTCAAATAAGACTCAGTGAACTTTTATTGAAGCAGTCACTTCACTTCTGTTTCCACATTATGTTTGCTTCAGTGCAGTGGTTGCCAAAGTGTGCTCTGCGGATCCCAAGGGATCCAGACCAATTTCCAGGGAATCTGTTTGGTATGTTTCTGTAATGGCTACTTGAAGTTTACTTCTTTTTTATGTAAAGGATTGATGTTTTGTAAAAAATAATTGCGGAACTTCTTTAATTGGTCATGTGTTTACTTTGTACTGTCGTTAGAATTACTAATAAGAAACCTCACTGTACCCACAGAGTGAGTGACAATGTAGTTACAGTAAAATCATGCAATGCATTGTTACATGTGATACTGGTATGTATTAGTATCTATCTTAAATCAGTTCTGAGATATATGTATTATATGTACGTGGACATATCATCCGTTGTTCGCAGTGACGTACGTAGATAGGTGAGACATGGTAAAAGTAGGAGTTTGTCTGTGGTTATAGCGTGGGTGTAGGGTACTTTCAACATATTTTATCTCTGCCGATAGTCTGGAATGTTTCCATTTTGCGCACCAGTATTCTAGCAAGCAACGTACAGATTCTTGTACTGCCCTCATTTCGTCAAAGACCCGTTTCGACTACTTTGTTGCCTCCTACAGTGACATCGGGTAAGAAAACTGAAGTGCTGGTGAGTGCTGAAATATAAACATTAACAGAACGAGTCAAGTAAAACTTTAACAGCCCTCCCCCACATTACCCAACAGTGGGTTGCGACTGCCACCGTCTCTGGTTCGCTTGTTGTGTTCACACGCTCCCTAGTTGGACGTGGGTATCCAAGCAATCAATGTATTAGCAGCCAGCTACAATAATAATGATGAGCCTAATCCGTTAACATCTTTCCCGGCAGCAGTCAAACAACCTCATATACAGTGCTTCAACTTTGCTCCGCCGACGAATGTTACGACGTCTGAAAAGACGTGCCTTCAGAGGGTTTTATTACCGTGGATCACCCCACATATATTATCAATGAACCAAATCAACAGTAAAGATTTATTTATAACAAATAAAATAAATAACAAATAAAACACTTCAGATGCGTACTTACAGTCTTTGCAGAGTGCAACACAAATTAAGAAATAGTCTAACCAAAACAGACGACTGGTCCCAGAGAAGCTTTATCATCCCAAGGCTTGGTGATGCCTGTCTTTTACAAAACCCCTCTAGACATAGCAACACCAAGGACTGCTGCCATCTGCCGAAACAGAATTTGATGTAAAGGCTAGATGGAATTAGTTGCTCGTAGCTCGAGCCCGGTGCAGAGTGATTAAGCATATTTACCGACCATAACCAGGTAAATTGTGTATCCATAGTAAGGTTGGGAGGAAAGGAGCTAAGGACAGTCAACTACAATTCTGCGGGTGTAAGGCCTCATTTGTCGAAATCCCGTGGAGTGTCGAACCTTGTACCAGCACAACTTAAGTAGTACGTAGTGTTAATATAATATTCATAAGCCAAGCAGTGGCTCAAAACTTGTATATTTAAAAACCTCATTACACATATTTTCACTTCGTAGAAACAATCGACAGGCCGTACACTACTTTAAAGATCCAATATACCACAGGTATAAATTAAAAGTTAAATATGAGATGTGGAATTGTTAAACATTCTTATAGTCAAGATGCGTTAGAACCACATTGTGTCGCTTAATCGTGACGTAACATTTCAGGTAGACACGTTGGTTTATGTGAGTAGTTTTACTTGTGAAGTAAAAGCATTACCCAGATCATTAAACAGTTCATACCGCTGCGTGCAACATATTTACGAGTTCCCACATGTCTTAGGCAGTAGCCAAATCACTGTAAGCACTACACTAATATCTATACACAAACTAGAATTCTACCTGATTTACTAACACAAACCAAAGCCGAACTTGTTTTATATGGACATAAATGACATACACTTCAAGAACTAGGGCATTATTTATACAAATTCACAGAGCCTGGAGACCTGACTATACCAGAATATATTTTGTGTTTTTTTTATGCATGTGGCTATAAAGGAATATGTGAGAATTGTATAAGATGAAAGTAAGGGAGTTATGAAGGGAAACTACATGCATGTTCACCTGTAAATATTGTTTAGCTAAAAACATGATAGTGTTTTTTGAACAGTCTGTGAATGAAGGATTGTAAAAGTTTAGTGTTTGAATGTAAATGAAGTTTGTCACTATGCATATGTCCATGCCCCTTCTGTGGTGTGGTGTGACATAACACTTCTCTTGCAGAGCTGCCATACATGTTTGTATAACCTTGATTTCAGGCTTCCCCCGCGATGTTGATGAAATCTGTGGTCTTCTGGGTTATTACACGGCGTGTGTGGTAATTGTTTACCGACATACATTGTCCCGAAACGTCAGTAAACAATTACCACATGACTGCCATGTAATAACACAGAAGACGTCAGATTTCATGTTTGTATAACTTATTTTACTGGTGTATGATGTGTATTGGTTGTGGTATAATTAGTAATTTATCCTTTGATTCAGCGAGGGCATAATATAGAATTTGTTTCTTAGTGAAGTGACAAATTTCTTCTCACAATTTATTTGAGAGTCTTATCGTTTTGCCCCCATCCAGAAATATAAAAATGATGATATACAATATTGTAGTTTGATGAGTTGTTTGTATGCTTTTGGAACCTGGCATCTCACATTAAGGGCAGGGTGTGGACTGAGGGTATCTAAGAACAGTGGTCAAAACATTTATAGACTGGGGCTGTGAGGAGAATGTTTGAACCAAAAGAGAGGAAATGGCAGGAGGCTGTAGGGAGTTGTGTAATGAGGTGCTACATAATTTGTACCTGTACTGTAAAATGTTAGGATGATCCAAGCAAGGAGTTTGAGATGGGTGGATTTTGTAGCATGCATCAGAGACCATACAAAACAAAACAAAGTTTGATCAGAGAACCTGAATCAAATGGACCGCTCAGTTTGTGTGTGTGTGAGAAAAGAGAGAGAGAGATGAGGTACTAAAATGTATCTTAAAGACATTAGACAGCATGAAGTGGACTGTATTTGTGGTGAAGGAAAAGATGTGTTGTATGTCTTTTGTAATGAACTTTTATGAACATGGTGATGGAGTGTTGATTTACATAAAATTCAGTAAATTTGTTGACTGGCTGAGTGACTGTTGATGTCTAAAAGAGGACAGTGTGCTTCATGGGATTAATTTCACTGTTATGTTATTTCCAGCTTGTACCAAATTGTTAAATCTTATTTTTTCTGGGTTGTTATGCTAGCGTTGAATGGTAGTTAGGTATCAGCATTTTGGGACAGCCTTTATGTCCCATCTTCAGTGCTCAAGCAATCTGAGAAGAGAGAATATGGGACTGATAGGCTGTCCCAAACTGAACTCTGTGTACCATCCCAGAAGAGTGAAGATTTGGTTTGACTGTTATATTACTGTTTTAAGACTAAAGTGTCACAGGCAAACCCTGTGTGGTTCATATTGCTGCTAAACTGTTGCTTTTTCACTGTAAATCATAAGTCTTTCCACTTTATGTTGTGATTCATCTAATACTTTCAGCTATCCATGTCAGCTGTGTCATTGTTACTTCTTGCGTATTTTAATAACTTGTGTTTTACCCCCACGGGCCACCTCCCATAAATTCAGCACCTCATGTGTACTCAGGGTTATGTGGTGATGTTAACAGATGTGGAGGGGTGCCATGAGGGGGTGGGTTACTCTGACACATGCTGGCAGTCCGTACCCTGGGTCACATGGGAGGTGGTAACAGGTGTGTAAGGGGATACCTTGTAGAGGTTACTATTACACGCTGGCTAACGGGGCTCTGGTTCACTCACACCAAGGTGGAAGGTGTGGTGATGTAGGTTGCATGGCTCTTGGAGTAACAATAGCACTGTCATAAACGATCCTCTTGGGAAGCAGGCCGCACCTTGTGTGTACGCCTTCCGTCTACGTAGGCCTCTGTGAATGGTGACTACGTTTTCCCAATGTTTCGTGGGAGAGCTCCTTACCTGGGGACTGAGAGATACGATTAAATGGATGGATCGATTTATGAAAGAATGGCTCTGGGAACGGTGCATCTCTTTATAGGAGCTCTGCAAAGGTAACCTAGAATAGGCTTCATGTGTCTCAGTCCGTTTTTAGGATGGGAAGTGACTCCATGAAGCCAAAATATAATTTGGGGCAGTTTTATATGGCATTTTTTATCCAGTGAAGATTGGATTTGTGGCCGAAAGTCTGTTAACGGATTTGCAAGGTTTTGTCTGGTTTACAGGCGGCTCTGGGACATTAGGGGACTGAGGCTGGGATTTGTGGCACAAAAGAGGCCCTTCTTTTCTCTGTGTAAAGTGATATGTAAAAGAAGGCTCTTGAAAAGGGCATCTTTCTCCATAGGGGCCCGCCTGGGAACATGGAGTAGGGTCGCTTTTACCAGGGACTTTGAGAGAGAAAGGTGAGATCTTATTTTAATCAGGGGACCTCGTTCAGTAGGGACTCCAAGAAATGTGTAAAATAAGGACTGTGGAAATGGGCATCTCTCTCTATAGGGACCCCATCGGGGAAACCAGGCTGGGGGTGTTTCCTATACCAGGGTTTTTGAGAGAGGGTAAAAGAAGGCTCTGGAAACGGAGTGTCTCGCTCTGTATGGGAGATCTGGGAGGGAACCTGGAGGAAGGGTTCCTTTACTGGGAACTGAAGGATATGTAAAAGAAGGCTCCGGAAAAGGGCATCTTTCTCCATAGGGGCCCTGTCAGGGAACATGGAGGAGGGGTGCTTTTACCAGGGACTTTGAGAGAAAGGTGAGATCTTATTTTAATCAGGGGACCTTGTTCACTAGGGACTCTGAGAGATGTGTAAATGAAGGCTGTGGAAATGGGCATCTCTCTCCATAGGGGCCCTGTCGGGGAACATGGAGGAGGGGTGCTTTTACCAGGGACTTTGCGAGAAAGGTGAGATCTTATTTTAATAAGGGGACCTTGTTCACTAGGGACTCTGAGAGATGTGTAAATGAAGGCTGTGGAAATGGGCATCTCTCTCCATAGGGGCCCTGTCAGGGGAACGTGGAGGGAGGTGGCTTTTTTACTGGGGATGTTGAGAGATGGTAAAAGAAGACTCTGGAAACAGAGTGTCTCTCTATGGGAGCTCTGCGAGTGGAACCTGGAAGGGAGGGGGTTCCTTTACTGGGGACTCCATGAGACATGTCATTGAGGGATTGGAAATGGAGCATCTTTCTCTTTACATAGGCTCCTTGAGCAGAACCTGGAGGGAGAGCTCATGTACTGAGGACTGCGAGAGACATACAATAGAAGGCTCTGGAAGCAGAGCATTTCTTTTCATAGGGGCTCCATAAGGGTAATCTAATGTGTTCATAATCACCTGAAACAATCAGCTGGCTTTTCACAGTTGCTTCAGAATGTACAGCTTTAAGAAATGTTAGAAACTGGTGCTGACTGGCGCACACACATAACTTGTGTTGTATGCAGCTGATTGTGATGTATTTTGTGAAAATGTAAGTGTGATAAATAAAAATTGACGGGTGTATCAGGTACTGGTAATGGGTTTGATCTGCAGACTGAAGAAAAATGTTATAATATACAACCACCTAATAAGTTCTTTAGAAGCGTATCAAACATTAAATACAGTGTACTCTTGATTACCTAGGGAAATGGTGCGGAGGGTGGCGTGTGGATATTTGAGGAATAGTCCAAATCATATGCTTTTTTTTTTAGCCATGAACAAAAAATAAAAATAACTAGTTTATTATACATGTAATATATATAGCTTACGAGGAGACACTTATTGTTTATATAAAGGGTCCATGATTTTTGTTTGAACATTCTGTGCTACATAACAATATTTCCCACTTTTGTAATTAGTCATTAGCAACTTGTGTTTGTGCATGGATAATCAGCAAATGGATCTTCACTAATACTGTGTATTTGGGAACAGTGCTAAGAAATATGGGTTATGTCATCAAGAAATTAATGGAAAATTAATTTTGGGTAATTCTTACTACAGCTAAATTCATATTGCTTTCATTTCCTGTCTTCTACCTGAAAACAGTGTGATTAGACTATAAAAATTTGTATTTACTGATCGTTTTGTATGCGCATGAAACCCTTTCTCTGACACTGGTGTTAGAGATGTGGGTGTTGAGTGAAACATTTACTGGTAAGAGGTTGCCAGTGACCAGGTGCTAGTGGAAACTGCATACCGAGTAGCTTCATAGTTGTACTGTTCACGAAAAATTGTGAGGATGATTAAAGCAATGATGATGATACAACTGGGTTGTGTAGCACGTACCGCACGTGCGATGTGAGGGGCAGATGCAAAACTTTGGTGAGAATACTGTAAGGGTAAGAACACCCATGCGAACTGTTGATGGGTGTACTAGAGAAATGGTGTGGGAGGGTGTAGACTGGATGTGGGACAGGCTGTAGTTTACACAGTAATGCACCTTCATATTGGATGAAAGTGAGGGTTGTGAGTAGCTGAGCAACTGTTGGCTTCTCAGGAAGGAGTGTCCTCCATGGACTTAAGTGTTAGTAGTGGTTTTGAAAACTGTATTAGAGAGAATCTACAAAACAGCTACAGTATTATCATGTTTTTGGAAAGTTTTTCATATTTCTTGTCATGTCTGAGGACACACTGATAGGGAATTGTTTGGTGGTTTTACAGAGCTGCACAAATTCACCAAAAGTTGTAGCGGGCTTGTGTGATGAGAGAAGAGCGACGTCATCAGGTGATCTGCATACAGTTGTCAGTACAGAAGTGAGGAGGTGACAGATAAGGATATAGAAGTTTTAATGATTTCTGTGGTAAAAGTAGATGAGACAACCATGGACATAAAAGAAGAAGATATTTCTGTGGCTGGAACCTTTCCTGTAGTGAAGGCTGAAGAGGATCAGGTGAGTTACATGTGTGTTTGTCCGTTATTAGACACATTTCCAGAATATCCCATAATGCTAAGTACCGCCTGGTACCTCCAGCTGTCTCAGTGTCTGTCTGTCTGTCTGTCTGTGTGGCCATATAAAACAGAGCTGCTGTGGTGAAAGAAAATACTTCTGTTTATGCTTCTGGGTAATGTGAAAATGTACTAAGGAGGTTTGTCGATAAGTAAAAGCAGAGAAAGGTAAATACATGTTGCTTTTCTCGTCGCCAGACAATAGCAGAAATCTTCACCTAAATATAACCAATAGATCCTTCCAAGACGTTGTTTAGTTAAGAAACTTTGATGTTTGTGTCACCAATGCATAAAGTACACAGTAAACTGTATTTTCACTTTACCATTTTTGTGGCAGTAGAAGCATAAGAGAAACACAGTGGGGGTTCAGTGTGTTTAATAGCAAGTTGCTGAGGAAAATATATGGAAGTAAGAGGGAAGAAGTAACAAGTGACTTTTGGGCAGTGCAAATGATAACCTTTCTTTTGGGAGAGGGTTCTTTGTACGTAATGGAATGCTATCAGTGTTTAAGTTGCAGTTTTTGTTACTAGTTGAAACACTATGAGATTGTGTGATATTGTTCTGAGTGCGCCTGTGATTACAGGGCGTAAAAGTGACGATACATTGTAAATGAGCTGAAGGCTTCTTAAGTATATTTATTTGCTACTTGATTACACAGGATGGTGATTAGATTATAAAAATGTGTAATTACTGATTGGTTTGTATGCGCATGAAACCCTTTCTCTGACACTGGTGACGTGAGTGTGTTAGAGATGTGGGTGCTGAGTGAAACATTTACTGGTAAGAGGTTGCCAGTGACCAGGTGCTGGTGGAAACTGCATACCGAGTAGCTTCATAGTTGTACTGTTCACGAAAAATTGTGAGGATGATTAAAGCAATGATGATGATACAACTCGGTTGTGTAGCATGTACCGCACGTGCGATGTGAGGGGCAGATGCAAAACTTCGGTGAGAATACTGTAAGGGTAAGAACACCCGTGTGAACTGTTGATGGGTGTACTAGAGAAATGGTGTGGGAGGGTGTAGACTGGATGTGGGACAGGCTGTAGTGAACACAGTAATGCATCTTCATATTGGATGAAAGTGAGGGTTGTGAGTAGCTGAGCAACTGTTGGCTTCTCAGGAAGGAGTGTCCTCCATGGACTTACGTGTTAGTAGTGGTTTTGAAAACTGTATTGGAGAGAATCTACAAAACAGCTACAATATTATCATGTTTTTGGAAAGTTTTTCATATTTCTTGTCATGTCTGAGGACACACTGATAGGGAATTGTTTGGTGGTTTTACAGAGCTGCACAAATTCACCGAAAGTTGTAGCAGGCTTGTGTGATGAGAGAAGAGTAACATCGTCAGGTGGTCTGCATACAGGTGTCAGTACAGACGTTGAGGGGGTGACAGATAAGGATATAGAAGTTTTAATGATTTCTGTGGTAAAAGTAGAGGAGACAACCATGGATATAAAAGAAGAAGATATTTCTGTGGCTGGAACCTTTCCTGTAGTGAAGGCTGAAGAGGATCAGGTGAGTTACATGTGTGTTTGTCCGTTATTAGACACATTTCCAGAATATCCCATAATGCTAAGTACCGCCTGGTACCTCCAGCTGTCTCAGTGTCTGTCTGTCTGTCTGTCTGTGTGGCCATATAAAACAGAGCTGCTGTGGTGAAAGAAAATACTTCTGTTTATGCTTCTGGGCAATGTGAAAATGTACTAAGGAGGTTTGTCGATAAGTAAATGCAGAGAAAGGTAAATACATGTTGCTTTTCTCATCGCGAGACAATCGCAGAAAATCTTCACCTAAATGCAGTGAAACCTCTATCCATTTTTTTTCCAGGGGGATGGAAAACAAAAAACGATACATACGGGAAAACGATAGTACTGGGAAACCATTAAAAATTACAGATAAGAACAATTTTATGATTATTATTGCTTCTTGCTGAAATAATCTTACATTGATGTTTGTTTTGTGCAAACTTTACTCCTCAATTCGAAGTACGATTTTTCAAGGCCTAGAACACTTTCATGATCACTGTCACTCGTGCTGTGCGCATAAAAGAAAGATTTTACTTTCATTAGCGCTTCATGCGTCTCAGCAAAGCTCGACACAACTTCGGGTCTGCCAGCTTCTTTTTCTCCTTCTTCCCACTCCACACTCCCGGACGCCACGAGGCTCACGCACAGCTCCTGCACTGTTTCTACACCACAGGTTGCCACGTGACTGTCCACAGAGACGTAGTCCTCGAATTTATCTTTGTTCATGCCACTGAACTTTTCCCAGTCTTGGTGGAAATTGTCGTCATCGTTGGTCAGTACGACATCACTCTTGCCTGAAGATTGTCCCTGTACGTAACCAGCTTTCCGAAAGCAATTTTCGATTGTCTGCTGGGTTACTTGTTGCAAGGCTGTACAGTGTAGTGCAAAGCTTCAAACACGTTTATCTTCTTTTTTGTATCTTTGCCTGCATCCATTAAGCAAACAGCTGTTTGCACGAGGCGTTTCGTATAAAGCTGCTTATAACACTTTATTAACCCTAATTCAAGGGGCTGGAGCACACTTGTACAATTTGCCGGGTACCGTATGACTTTTACATTTCTTAGAAACGATGTATCCTTTGGATGTCCTGCACAATTGTCCACAAAGCGGAGAATGTTCCTGGTTTGCGCACCCATACTTGTGTCTAATGAACGCAGAAATGAAGAAAAATTGTCAGTGGTCATCCACGCTTTATTGTTCACGTGGTACTTGGTGGGTAATTTTTTTACATTCTTGAAACATCACAGTTTCGGAGATTTTCCGATAACAATCGGCACTTGTTTGTCACTTCCATCACTGTTAATACAAATATCTGCATTCGAAAGGTGTATGGGGCCTTTTATTTTGACAGCACACTTTACACCACATTGTCAGTCATAAAGTGTGATTTGGTAAAGAACACTGCATTTTGAATGCTTTGAGACTTACTGTTGTTAAGATGTATGTTAATATGTATCTTTTATCTTTTGACTAGAGTACAGTGAATGAACAGACTTCTGCACATAGTGGAGAGCGGCCATTTTGCTGTGATGTGTGTAACAAAGAATTTGGCAGAAAGTGTGATCTTGTAGTGCATCAACGGATACATAGTGGAGAACGGCGCTTTTGCTGTGATGTATGTAACAAATCATTTGGTCAACAGAGTAATCTGATGAGACATAAACGAATACATAGTGGACAGCGGCCATTTTCGTGTGATGTATGTAACAAGTCATTTCGTCAAAAGCGTGATCTTGTAGTACATCTACGGATACATAGTGGAGAATGGCCATTTTCATGTGATGTATGTAACAAGTCATTTCGTCAAAAGTGTGATCTTGTAGTACATCAACGGATACATAGTGGAGAACGGCCATTTTCGTGTGATGTATGTAACAAGTCATTTGGTCAACAGAGTCCTCTGGTGACCCATAAAAGAATACATAGTGGAGAGAGGCCATTTTCATGTGATGTATGTAACAAGTCATTTCGTCAAAAGCGTGATCTTGTAGTACATCTACGGATACATAGTGGAGAATGGCCATTTTCATGTGATGTATGTAACAAGTCATTTCGTCAAAAGCATGATCTTGTAGTACATCAACGGATACATAGTGGAGAACAGCCATTTTCGTGTGATGTATGTAATAAGTCATTTGGTCATCAGAGTCCTCTGGTGACACATAAAAGAATACATAGTGGAGAGAGGCCATTTTCATGTGATGTATGTAACAAGTCTTTTGGTCAAAAGGGTGATCTTGTAGTACATCAACGGATACATAGTGGAGAACGGCCATTTTCGTGTGATGTATGTAACAAGTCATTTCGTCAAAAGCATCATCTTGTAGTACATCAACGGATACATAGTGGAGAATAGCCATTTTCGTGTGATGTATGTAACAAGTCATTTCGTCAAAAGCATGATCTTGTAGTACATCAACGAATACATAGTGGAGAACAGCCATTTTCGTGTGATGTATGTACCAAATCATTTGGTGAACAGAGTCATCTGGTGACACATAAACGTATACATAGTGGAGAGATGCCATTTTCATGTGATGTATGTAACAAGTCATTTGGTCAAAAGCGTGATCTTGTGGTACATCAACGGATACATAGTGGAGAACGGCCATTTTCATGTGATGTATGTAACAAGTCACTTCGTCGAAAGCGTGATCTTGCAGTACATCAACGGATACATAGTGGAGAATGGCCATTTTCGTGTGATGTATGTAACAAATCATTTGGTCAACAAAGCCATCTGGTGACACACAAACGTATACATAGTGGAGAGAGGCCATTTTCATGTGATGTATGTAACAAGTCATTTGTTCAAAAGGTTAGTCTTATAAGACATCTACATATACACAGTGGATTGCAGCCATTGTCCTGTAATAGTAAGATGTGATACAGTATCATAGTAGTCTGAAGTCATCAGTTCATAAAATTTGCATAGTATACATATATCTGTGTTATATATCACAATCCTTTGCACTGTCTTCACACAAAATGCTGAACAGCCCGTGTCCGGTCACATGTAGCATACTTACCTGCTGTCAGGCTCTGGCGTGTGCCAGAATATGTTCTAGGATTGCTGTAATATGATATGTGTATATATAGCATGACGTATTGCAAGTCCTATATAATGAAGAACCGTGTCTCCCGAAGTGCTGCCTCTTCATGTCGCCCTTCCATTGTTTGAGCAAGGCTCTTGTAGTCAAACCTCAAACATTCCATTTGGTTTGTAGGAAATGTCACGTCCTGTGTTGATGACAAAGCCGACAGAGATTGTGTGTATTTTTGTTGCAAATCGTCAGATTTACAACAAAATTGGTACCTCACCTTAGTGTAAAGAGAATGATTTGGAAATCGTAAATATACTACAGAAAAATACATATCCCATTATCATACTTGATGCTAAGAAACCTACAAAATGTCATCTTCACAAGAACTTCTTATGTACTGGAAAGCATGATATCCAAAGAACAGGACTCTTCTTGGACAGCATGACCCTACCACAAAACAATAAGTGAATATGACTAATTACCTATGTTATACTTGATGGGAATTATACAGTTATTCATTACTGATAATATGCAGTATTAGTATTTAAATGTAGTGATCAACATGCAGCATGACAATGACACAGCAGGTTTCTCTGAAATGTTAATACATTACCAGACTGTATATGTCACAGCCCAGACGACAGCACCTTCATATGCACTGAATTTTAGGTCGTATGTTTGTGAGGAAAAGATTTAAGATTGCTCTGTACTTTGTGACAAAAGGAAGGCTCCATGTACACGTGCATTTTGTTTATGTTGTTCCTCCATTAAGACATAAACTGATAAATAAATATTTGTTTAACTTTACATGGAATTTGTAACACTGAATTATGCCTTGATATCTTCTGACTGGAGAAGATGAAACACAGGCATGTTACGAGAACATTATGTTGAACACTGTCCTCTGTCTGCCTCAGTCAATGGACAGTGTCCAAAATAGCATTATTATAATGAGGGTTGCACAAATTTTACGAAAATCCAAGAGTCACCTCAAAATGTTAGGAGCCAGAACGGTGACATGAAGGAACTATCATATTCAGGACCCACAAACATTAGGAGCCACCACACATAATTTAGTCTCTTAGGTCACCTGGTGCCCAGGATTTGTGCACCCCTGCTTACAATGACCAAACTGCTGTCACATCTTTATAGGATGATGGTAATGGTGCTGTGTGACTGTCAGATGACACGATGACAAAGATCAGTGTAAGGTGCTTACGTTTTGTGTGAAAAGAGATATTGTAAATACAAAGTTGTTACAGTATTTTCTGGAAAAAGTGGAATCTGCTTGAAATTATTGATTTTTAACAAATATGGGTGTTTATCCATTTATTTATTTATTTGTTTATCCACACGTTACTTATCAGTACTACAGAGCTTTCATAATGATGAGTTGTATCCCAAACGAATCTCCTTTTCTTGGACTTTATCCATCAACTATTTGTTATTAAAATACAACACTTTTTGGAAACCAGCTTTGCTTCCATCTACAGGTGTTAAAACTAGCCTACCAGGTGGGTCCCCTAGATTCAGATATTCTTAGTCAAGTAGGGGCCCACTGCGTAAGAATAGCCGCACTGTGCCAGTGTTAAGACACAGCATTTCTTTCTGGGATGAATGTAAAACTGAAGTGAGGGTTATTATCTCTTGGATCAAAGAGAACGATTCCGATATCTGATCCAGTCCACTTTCTACCTTCACTTGTGCGAAAGTCAACTGAGAAACTAGTCAGGAGAAAACTGGGTATTCACTGAACTTAACAGACAGGGCACAAGATCAGTTTTAGACTGTACAAAGGTAAATATGTATTGTTTACCACAGATTAATGATCATTACTTTAGATACAATTCTTCTGGGATGTTATATTGTGACAGCTGGTAAAGAGTGGCCAACATGTTAAAGGATCATAGTGCTCTGATCTTCAGGGTAAATCAGTGCAAGAAGGGATCTCTTATACAATCCTATGAAATGTCAGAAACTATTTACCAACCAGCACAGTGGTAACATCACAGAAAACTTGGGTCTTTAACAATACTAGTGTGGTAACTTCTAACATAAAAAAAATTTGTTTAAATGAAATGTGATTTCTTAGTGGGGGTGAGCACCAGCTGTTCCCAAGGTAGAGGCTGTGTCTGGCTTGAAAAGTTTTAACATTCTACTTTCCAAAGCACTGAAAACATACGTTGTGGTCCAGTTGATAACACTATGATATATATTCAGGAGGTCCCTGGGTCAGATTTTGGCACAAAGAGAAGTTACTCAGACTAACAGTTTTTGTGGTCCTCCTCAGTCCATGCACACAAACATTGGGATGGTGCCCCAGATTAGGCTACTTGCCACCAACAGCAAAGCAAATTGTTGGTTACATTTGTAGTAATGCATATAGTGGGCTTCATGTTTATCGTCTTAGAATTACATGAATATAGTGAGCTTCTGTTATACTGTATGAGTGGGCGGCAAGGTGAAAGTGGTAGAAGAAATTGTGGCTTCGATTTTCAAGAGTCGAGTAGAAATGGTCTTATTTTGTCATGTGAATTCTTTATTTTTGGTTTCTGTCAATAAGATGGGCTTAAAAGTAGGTACAGTGAATTTAGTTTATAATGAGTAACTGCCCACATTATCCATTAAGTACCGACTGTGATGAAAAGTACATAGAGAAATCTATAAATACAGAATTCATTGAATTACATGTTGATAACCACGTAATTTGGATAAATTGTATTGGTCAAATGCTTCCTACATCACGTGCAGCACGTTACGAAGTTCTACAACAGCAAAGCTAACGCTGTCAGAAAAATTTGTATTGCCCGTTTCCACTATAACAAAATACTGAATAATTGTGGGGGTTAATATATCTTACAGTGAGAAAAATCATTTATTTACAAAAGAAAACTATGAGAATTAAGGTTTGTATGAAACCTAGAAATTCATGTAGAGTTTAAGAGATGAAAAATTTTACCTCTTCCACGTATGTGTACTAAATAATTAACATCTTTGCAAATAAGACAGTAAAAAAAAAGCTATGCATAATAGTACTAATACCAGCAATAAACACCATCTTCATATGCCACGTGGGCTCACAAGCATCAGCCGAGCTGGACATTTGGTGACACTTGTGGTCAACATAATTGCTTCGTGACATTGATGACGCTGTTTACTTACGGTGACATCGACATTTCTCTGTTGTGCAACTCTTACTCATGCCACTACGACAACGCAGCAATTCAACCTGCTACAAGAATGTCACCAATAGGCAATAAGTAGCAGTAGTTTTGAAATCTTCGCTCTTCTGGTATGTTACCCAGTGTTGATTGGTAGTTAGTAACATCCCAGAAGAGAGAAGACCTCATTTATACTGCGGAGGAAGCCTGAAATCGGAGCAGAATTTAGTAAAATGCATAAACTTCTGTCTGTTTAGCTAAGTGCCATAACACAAAGACGTGTGCTGTGTGATATACAGCTCCACGCATTCTAACCTCGGTACTATAAACTTCTGTCTGTTTAGCTAAGTGCCATAACATAAAGACGTGTGCTGTGTGATATACAGCTCCACGCATTCTAACCTCGGTACTATAAACTTCTGTCTGTTTAGCTAAGTGCCATAACACAAAGACGTGTGCTGTGTGATATACAGCTCCACACATTTTAACCTCGGTACTATAAACTGTCTGTTTAGCTAAGTGCCATAACATGAAGACGTGTGCTGTGTGATATACAGCTCCACGCATTCTAACCTCGGTACTATAACCTTCTGTCTGTTTAGCTAAGTGCCATAACACAAAGACGTGTGTGATATACAGCTCCACGCATTCTAACCTCGGTACTATAAACTTCTGTCTGTTTAGCTAAGTGCCATAACACAAAGACGTGTGCTGTGTGATATACAGCTCCACGCATTCTAACCTCGGTACTATAAACTTCTGTCTGTTTAGCTAAGTGCCATAACACAAAGACGTGTGCTGTGTGATATACAGCTCCACGCATTCTAACCTCGGTACTATACACTTCTGTCTGTTTAGCTAAGTGCCATAACACAAAGACGTGTGCTGTGTGATATACAGCTCCACGCATTCTAACCTCGGTACTATAAACTTCTGTCTGTTTAGCTAAGTGCCATAACACAAAGACGTGTGCTGTGTGATATACAGCTCCACGCATTCTAACCTCGGTACTATAAACTTCTGTCTGTTTAGCTAAGTGCCATAACACAAAGACGTGTGCTGTGTGATATACAGCTCCACGCATTCTAACCTCGGTACTATACACTTCTGTCTGTTTAGCTAAGTGCCATAACACAAAGACGTGTGCTGTGTGATATACAGCTCCACGCATTCTAACCTCGGTACTATAAACTTCTGTCTGTTTAGCTAAGTGCCATAACACAAAGACGTGTGCTGTGTGATATACAGCTCCACGCATTCTAACCTCGGTACTATAAACTGTCTGTTTAGCTAAGTGCCATAACATGAAGACGTGTGCTGTGTGATATACAGCTCCACGCATTCTAACCTCGGTACTATAAACTTCTGTCTGTTTAGCTAAGTGCCATAACACAAAGACGTGTGCTGTGTGATATACAGCTCCACGCATTCTAACCTCGGTACTATAAACTTCTGTCTGTTTAGCTAAGTGCCATAACATAAAGACGTGTGCTGTGTGATATACAGCTCCACGCATTCTAACCTCGGTACTATAAACTTCTGTCTGTTTAGCTAAGTGCCATAACACAAAGACGTGTGCTGTGTGATATACAGCTCCACGCATTCTAACCTCGGTACTATAAACTTCTGTCTGTTTAGCTAAGTGCCATAACATAAAGACGTGTGCTGTGTGATATACAGCTCCACGCATTCTAACCTCGGTACTATAAACTTCTGTCTGTTTAGCTAAGTGCCATAACACAAAGACGTGTGCTGTGTGATATACAGCTCCACGCATTCTAACCTCGGTACTATAAACTGTCTGTTTAGCTAAGTGCCATAACATGAAGACGTGTGCTGTGTGATATACAGCTCCACGCATTCTAACCTCGGTACTATAACCTTCTGTCTGTTTAGCTAAGTGCCATAACACAAAGACGTGTGCTGTGTGATATACAGCTCCACGCATTCTAACCTCGGTACTATAAACTTCTGCCTGTTTAGCTAAGTGCCATAACATAAAGACGTGTGGTGTGTGATATACAGCTCCACGCATTCTAACCTTGGTACTATAAACTGTCTGTTTAGCTAAGTGCCATAACATGAAGACGTGTGCTGTGTGATATACAGCTCCACGGATTCTAACCTCGGTACTATAACCTTCTGTCTGTTTAGCTAAGTGCCATAACACAAAGACGTGTGCTGTGTGATATACAGCTCCACGCATTCTAACCTCGGTACTATAAACTGTCTGTTTAGCTAAGTGCCATAACACAAAGACGTGTGCTGTGTGATATACAGCTCCACGCATTCTAACCTCGGTACTATAAACTTCTGTCTGTTTAGCTAAGTGCCATAACACAAAGACGTGTGCTGTGTGATATACAGCTCCACGCATTCTAACCTCGGTACTATAAACTTCTGTCTGTTTAGCTAAGTGCCATAACATAAAGACGTGTGCTGTGTGATATACAGCTCCACGCATTCTAACCTCGGTACTATAAACTTCTGTCTGTTTAGCTAAGTGCCATAACACAAAGACGTGTGCTGTGTGATATACAGCTCCACGCATTCTAACCTCGGTACTATAAACTTCTGTCTGTTTAGCTAAGTGCCATAACATAAAGACGTGTGCTGTGTGATATACAGCTCCACGCATTCTAACCTCGGTACTATAAACTTCTGTCTGTTTAGCTAAGTGCCATAACACAAAGACGTGTGCTGTGTGATATACAGCTCCACGCATTCTAACCTCGGTACTATAAACTTCTGTCTGTTTAGCTAAGTGCCATAACACAAAGACGTGTGCTGTGTGATATACAGCTCCACGCATTCTAACCTCGGTACTATAAACTGTCTGTTTAGCTAAGTGCCATAACATGAAGACGTGTGCTGTGTGATATACAGCTCCACGCATTCTAACCTCGATACTATAAAGAAGTGTTAGCTTCACACCCTAACCACTTTACTGCCGAGAACAGAGCCGGGCGCAGCGTAGGCAATAATCTCTGCTGCTACTGTAAATCGAATACCGATCCCCCACTAGTCTAGTAAAGTAAAATGTCAGCCTAGAACAGTCTACGAATACTCAAAAGGGGGGTAGAGTTATAGGAGGACTGACACAAAAAAAACGAGACTAACCCTATAGCTCAAGAACCAAGAGTGGGGGGATGAAACAAATATACGGCTGTGGAACATGATCTGTCCCGTCACAGTGTTGCAAGTTTCAGCTCGATCGCTTCACTCAGTACAAGTTGACGCATCTTCAAATATAGGCGTGTTTTTACCCTCGGACGGAAAATGTCGGACTGCAAAAGTGAACAACGAGTTAACATCAAGTTTCTTGTTGTTAAACTGAAGAAATCCGCGACGGAAACTTTTCAATTATTGACTGAGGCTTATGGTGAAGATTGCATATCTCGTGCACGCGTTTTTGAGTGGCACAAACTATTTTCGGAAGGCAGAGAAAGCGTGAAAGATGATGATCGCCCAGGCCGGCCACGCACAGCTGTTAACGATGACAACATTGAAAAAGTGCGACATGTGATTCGAAAAGACAGAAGGTTGGGTGTTCGAGCAGTAGCTGAGAAAGTTAATTTGGATAGGGAAAGTGTTCGACGAATTCTAGCGGAAGAATTGAACATGACAAAGGTTTGTGCAAAAATGGTTCCAAAAATTCTGCCAGATAAACAAAAAGAACGCCGCCAGGAATTGTGTTCGGACCTTTTGCAAGCTGTTTTTAGCCAATAAAAACATCACTGTGATGGGGCACCCACCTCATTCGCCAGACCTCGCTCCCTGTGATTTCTACCTCTTCCCAAAGATCAAGTCGGTGCTCAAAGGGGCCCATTTTTTATCGGTAGAAGATGTGAAAGTAAAAACGACGGAGATCCTCAACAGTCTGACAGAAAATGACATGCAGAATTGCTTTAAACGTTGGCAGCATCGTATGCAGCTGTGTGTTAACTCAGAAGGGAACTACTTTGAAGGCGATCGTAGTTAATTTGCTGAAATTGTCAAACAGAAATAGTTACAGACACAGTCTCGTTTTTTTTGTGTAAGACCTCGTAGGTTTAGTCTTTGACTTGGCGCTAGATGGGGATGGATGTGTGGTCAACGCCACTCTCCGGCCGCTTTACACCGGTGAAAGATACCCGGTACCCACTGTATAGGACGCTGGGTGGGCCCCAGGGTCGGTCTGAACGAATGCGGAAAATCTCGCCCCCACCGAGATTCGAGCCCCTGACCGTCCAGCACGTAGCCTAGTACGTAGCTAAATCACCACCGACTGAGTCATCCAAGTTGAAACATGCAGAGAACTTTACATTTTGTATGTACGTTGCTGATTAACTTACGGAATACAAACTGTAGTAAGGAGAAACGGGGTGTGGCTGTGTCGGGGACACGGCCGTGTGTTTTACGTGAATACGTGTACGTTAACGGGTAATATTTTCTTTCAGCGTATTATATGTATGTCATAATCATTGCTTAACAGTAAGACGTCCTTCGGATCTCCATGTTTTATTTATGATGGCAACATTTTCCTTTCGTCGGGTTCAGGAAAGAAATGAAGTAAAGATATAGTTAGTGTGTTATAATTTTATTAATGATAGGTCTGTGATACGAAAAGTACGATACAAATGGCATACAGGATACATCGATGTCTATACAGCCCGGCGTTGATACAGAAGCGATTACATCATTCACTTGCATAGGCTCGGCCGCCCCAGCGGCAGATGTACCTGCGCAGTCGTTGATCCGCTCGGACGCCCTCATTGTTTTACGTTCCCGGCACCGCCTCACTGTATCATATGGTGTTTTATGGGTATCACTGGATTGCTCTTGAGAAGCCCTTTCCAACCGTATACGATTTGTATATTTCGATTTGGCTTTTTGACGAGTATAGGCCGACAATGTATTAAGTTTTCTTAATTTTGAACTTTAACACCATATATATTCACCATAAGTATTCCACACTAATGTTTTGTGTACGCAATCGATAAATATTGACGAGAGCTGTAAATTGAAACTGAAACGAGCGTCGTAGCTTCTCCGAGTCAAAATGTATACTAAACGGAAAGTATGTGACGCGGCGAAACGACCTCAAAATGCGCGATGCGTCACAGTCCCCACTGAACGTTATGAATTCTTTGATCCTTTAACTATCGAGTGGTGTAATTAAATTTTGGATGTAGATGATAGATATGTAGCTGCAGTGCCAAACTGTATCCCCCAATTTTGTTATCATCAGTTTTCTGAATTGCCTCCCACTACGGAAGCAAATTTAAAGACGTATTCACGTCAAAAAGTATGTTTTTGCTTGCGTAAGTATGAAGTGACTAGAGGAGGAATCATGCTGTGTGTATGGCGTTGTGAAAACAGCCTCAGTGTCTACAGCAAATTACTACTGCAATGCCTCTTCGTAGTTATGATTACGGCCACTGAGCGGCGCATTTGCAAACTGGATGCTAAGGCGACGTTGAGCTTCTATCAGCCTCTGCCACCTGCCGACAGGAATGTGAAACCAGTTATACGTACATTATCTGTAAGAACAGCTCAAATGAGCTAACTGCATCAAGCTGACAGACAGGCTGACAGTTGCTTACCAACTCAAGAAAATTATCTTTTTGTGAACCCGAAGGTTTACTACGCTCTTCACAGATGCTGCATTTGGTTCCTACCGTGATTCAAAGAATCCAGTCCACACCATCCAACTCATTTCGTTAAAGTAGGCTACGTTTTATTATTATACTCCCATCTTCTCCTTGGTCTTCCGGTTCGTATAGGCCCACTCTCTTCATGTTTTCCAACAAATTGCGACGAATATTTATGATTGTGTCTGCTCCGTTCTTACAAATCTATTTCGATTTTTTTAGATCTATATGTGAAGAGTTCATGGATCGAATCTTTTGGCCGGATACGCCACTAGACCTTTCCATACTTACATTGAGTGCCGGTGAAAGCCAAAATAACACAATAAAATTATACTGAATTAAATGAAATCGCATTTCAGTGTCTATATCACCCACAAGAGCTCTGCTGCTACCTAAAGATACAAATTATCGTGTGTACGCAACATCTGGCGACCGTGACAGGACCTATAAGTTGTAGGGGCAACTGACAGATGTGACTGCTACATAATGCCATAATGGCTAGACTTATCCTTTTATGGTATATATGTGTGTGGATTTTAGAGCAGCTGGAAATCTTATTATTTGGCCAGTACATCCTTGCTTTGTTTCTGTTTCCTTTTAGTGGCTGAACAGTCTGTGTCAAACAGTGTTACATTTTCTAGGTGAATTACTCTTCATTACTTCTTTTTGTGTTGCATTTAACAGGAAATTTCTGACACCGCCTTCACTATAAGTTTACTGTAAAGAAAGAAAATTGTTGACATAATGTATAAGGGAGGGGCGGGTAAGAGTGCGCAGCTTCTAAGAGTGCGCAGTGCCAATTTCTCGAAACCAACGATAGGTAGTAGCACAATGCACACGGTGGCAGTTAACGCACCTACTACAGGCAGTGGAGCAAAAGACTCATAGAGGTGTGACGCTTGTGTTCAACGTGAGTGGCATTTATCTGTTTTGGTTACAAAAACTGTAACTCGTTTGTGCGACGAAGTAAGAATTTTCTCCTGAAAGACTTTCGGACAAAAGGTAAGCCTATGTCTTATAAAATCCCAGTAATCAAACCATTATTTGGCTAATTACTCAAACACAAAATGTAACAAACTTAGTGGTTATAGGAAAACGTTATAAAAGTGAGCGTGTCGTCTAAGAGTGCGCGGGGTAAGAGTGCGCGCACTTAGACTAACCACATTCACAGGAGCTACAAAGATATCGTGTTCTTGTTTTTTAAAGAGCGGTTTTAATATTTTGAACAGTGTTTTTCTCTGTTAGAGGCAATGGGCAAGTAAAAGGGGAAAACGGACAGGTCATTAAAAGTCACGACCGAAGTAATGGATAATGCTAACCGACGTCTACACACTGGAGAAAGGAAGAGGTCAATAGCTGGAGACGTGGGAGTACCTGAATCAACCCTGAGAAAGAGGTTGAAGCTAGGAACAGTACCGACTTCTCTAGGTCGCTTCAAGGCTACATTTTTCAATGAGGAAGAGAAAAAGTTAGCTGATTATTGCAGAGATTTAGTCGCCCGATTCTATGGTCTAACTATTAGAATGCTAAACGAATTAGCCTTTTGAGTACGCTGACCGTAACGGTGCTGATAACAGATTTAGCAAAGAAAAGAAGAATGCTGGAAATGATGTACGTTCCTGCAGCGATGATATTCCCCGTAAAAGAATCTGTCACGAACTGTGTTCTGAAGCTCCAGTCGGAACTCTACCTTTGATATCTGACATAGGATATATGAATACAGATCTCTTCATACGATGGCTACAGCATTTGCAGAACCATGTCAAGGACACGGAAGCTGGCCCAGTGCTACTTGTTTTGGATAACCACATTTACCATTGCAGCCTAGGAGCCATTATGTTCTGCAGAGATAATCACATAACTTTGTTAAGTATTCCTCCTCATGGATCACACAAGATCCAGCCTCTTGACTGTGGATTTTTTGGGTCCCTGAAATCAGCTTACTCGCAAGAATGTGATGCTTTTCTTGTAAATCATGGAAACCAGCCGATAACACAAAGAAATGTAGCTGGCTTATTTAAGAGAGCTTGCTTGCGGATGGCCACACTTGACAAAGCGGAGAACAACTTCAGGGTCTGCGGAATTTATCCCTTTAACCCTCATGTGTTCCCACCTGAAGATTTCGGCCCTGTACAAGTTTCATTTCTTCCAAACACAGAAGCAAAGGAAAGGATTGGTGCAACTGTTATGCAACAACGTGATGAGGCGTCGCCAACACCGTCAACTCCAACCAGTGATGCTGCGCATTCAGATAGATGTACTTGCCTCTGATACATCAAGAGAAGAGCCAGCATCAAGAAGCTACACGCCCTTTTCAAAATTTCACGTTTCTCCAAAAATGATACGCCCTCTGCTACCAACAACTGTGGGTAATCAAAGAAAGAGGAAAGCAAGAAAGAGTTAATTCTTGTCAAGTTCTCCATATAAAAACTATTTACAAGAGAAACTTCGAGGGAAGGCTACTGAAGATGGGGAGAAGAAAGGAAAATGTAAACGGACAGCTGTAAGATGAAAGCTGGTCGACAAAGCTGTTGTCTCTGTGTCTAACATCATGTGTCCAATATGTGGAGAGGAATATCAAGATGAACCAGAGGAAGACTGCATACAGTGTCACAGACGTAAGGAATGGTGGCATGAAGCATGTACAGCTTACGAATCAGGCCAGTTTGCATGTGACTACTGTTCTACTTAAGAATCTACGCAAATTATTGTCACTTTCCTGATGCGCACTCTTACCCGACCTTCTGCGCACTCTTACCCGACACGTCGGCTAAGAGTGCGCATTTCCCATTTCTTGCAAATTATTTTGTAACTCAAAATGTATTCAGTAAAATATCAGTTGGTGTTCTAACAACGTAAGTCAATGCTTCAGCCGTTCTGCATTCCTTAAATAAACTACTTCCTACGAATCGTTTCCGAGAATTTTAAAAAAGTAAATTAGGTGCGTACTCTTACCCGACTTCCCCTTACTTACTATGAAGCTGTAGCCTGTAATGAGAATACGCCTTTTCTTCTCCTTTTTTTCTTGTTGTTCTCCTCCTCCTCCTTCTTCTTCCTCTCCCTCTTCCTCCTCCTCCTCCTCCTCCTTTGATGATTACTTTCTAATGGTGTGTGATGTCATGTATTCTACTAAATAACGTGCAGACATTTCAGAGCAGTCTGTAGCTTCGTCACATTACCTGCTGTTCATGACTTATCTTCCTCACCTATGTTCCCCTAGTTCCAATCCAGGGGGTTTTCTTCCATCCAACAATTTACCAATGCCGTTTCTCAGGGCACCATATCTGTGTAATAAGACAGGTTCTAAGTTGCCGCTCTTTTATGAGTACTGGGTTATTGAAGTTGGTTTTATCCGGCTTTGGGAATTCTCCTCAGCAATGCTGAGCTATACAGGAGAGAAGATACTGCTAGAATTAGTAGACTGTTGTCAGTAAAGACTGTAACGTAGAACACCTACTGCTTTATAGTAAACTGAAAAGAAACATAAAAAGTTTGAGGCAGAAACATTCAGATCATCTTGTTTTTGAGTAAGACAACACAGCTAATGGCTGGAGTTGCCAGCAGTACATGAATCTTAAGCTTATAAGTTAAGGAGGGTCGTAACATGCGTATAGAGTGTGTAGAGTGCTGATCTCTAATTTCATGATTCTGGGTTCAGAGTATTGATAGCAAAACTTTCGTAATCTCAGCCAAATAATGAACTAAAGAAGATGACGGAATTAGCAAAGATACACAGTTATTTAACAGTTGTTATTCTTTTCAGTTTGCAGCAAGGTTTCACCACAAACCCCTTTGGAGCCTCTATGTTTGGACAACGGGCAAGTACGGCTCCAGAGATGGATCCTGAGTTCACTGCTGCAGACATCAGCCTGAGCATCCTATACCTCCATGAACTGCACCATCAGCAGGTCAGTATAAGGAACAGGACGAATGTTTTGTTGTTACTGCCCCTAGCTCTCTCTTAACTTTCCTGTCTTCTGCCAATCCCTGAGGTGCAGTTGTCTAAATGGTGTTATTTGTATTATTTCATTTACTTGATGATATGTTGCCCACCAGAGTGACCTCCAGCTTAATGGGGTCCGTTGTTTCCAGTATTTACAAAGTTCTTATTTTATGTGATGTGGGGGACGTGTAGGTCGTGCAGATAAATATGCACTGGATCCTGCTGGCATGGCAGTTCAGTGCCTTAGAATATATGAGTTACACTTGAAGTGGTGGTCAGGCTCTCACTGCCCATACTGCTAATCAGGCTATCAGGAATCGTTTGAATCGGTCTATGTGGCAGAGACCCCACCAAGATATGTCTGGAATCAGGGAGCTTGGTGATGATTCAGGGGACATGACTCGACGTGCAGAGAGAACACCAGTACTAGATGCAGCCACGAACTCTCCAAGGATTTCATAGCAGGTTGTGAAATCAACGTAGTAGTTTAATGATATTGTTTTGAACATGACAAAGGAGAATGCTGGCACATTTGTCAAAATGTAATGTTACTTGTGGCTGAGAAAATCCTCCATTTGTTAGTTCAACTTTTTCATTTCCAATTCCTAGATACAAACATTTTGTACAATATTTTATTAATTTAATTGTTTGTGTTAATTGTTAATTTAATTTAATTGTTAAGTGTTTGTTTTTCACACTTCAAAAAGAGCTTATTTATTATCAGGAAGCTTCATGCTGGTGTTTGTAAGCTCGTACCAAGTATTACAAGTATGTTATAAATTCTATTACACAGTTTAGATTAAAAGATCTGTAATTTCCGTTACAACTGATCGTTTTTTAACAGAAAATGTTTTTTCAATTCAATTTATTCATCCATTCAGTCTACTTCGACCTTGGACAAGTCACAATAATTCTTACAACATGCAAGCAAGGCCAAATATTAATAAATTTCAAATCACATCTGTACAAACAATAAAATCACCACTATATAAAATACAATTAATGAACACACGCAGGCATCTCTGTTTAGGTCTAAAGGGATTTAGACTTTAAGAAGCTCATCAATCGAATAAAAGGTATTTGAGATCAGCAATAATTTTACCTCCTTTTTAAAACATCTAAAATTTTTTAAAGTTTTTATTCTTTCCGGTAACTTGTTATATAATCTACTTGCCTTATTTATTACATTGTTCTGATAAAGAGCTGTGTTGCATGCTTGGATAAATAATTTATTTTTACCTCTCGTATTATAATCATATATCTGGAAATCGCATTTCAAATTACCTTCCAATTTTTTGATAAAACATAGTACTTCCAAGATGTAAAGTGAAGGCAGTGTGAGAATTTTAAATTCTGAAAATATACCTCTACAAGACACTCGTTTATTAACCCCCGCAATTAGTTGCATCACCTTTTTTTTTTGTATGAGAAAAACCTTTAAGCCATCTTTTACTGATCCCCAAAAAATAATCCCATATTTCAGTCGTGACTGGAAATAAGCATAATAAATTGATCTGATCACGTGATAGCTCGTAGCATCCTTTAGAGTTTTGATAATAAAATAAACCTTACTTAGGCTAGAACATAAAGAATTAATATGGGTGTGCCAATTTAAGCTTTCTGTAATATTAATTCCCAGCAATTTTACAACCGATTTATAAGAGATTTCAGCGCTGTTATAGAAGATACTTGGTTTACACACTACTTCCCGTTGTCTTGGGTGAAATGACAGAGCGCATGACTTCCCAATAATTAAAATTAATTCATTGTTATTGAACCATGCCTCTAAGTGATTCATTAGATATGCTATTTTACATGTAAGCATATTTTCATCTTCATCAACAACAAGTATGTTTATATCGTCAGCATAAAGAACCATTTGAACATCTTGTACATATTTTGGCAAGTCATTTATACATAATAGAAATAAAATGGGTCCCAAGATAGAGCCTTGAGGAACACCACTAGAATTCTTCCTATGAGACGACAAATATTTATTCTGAGTATACTTCTTTCCCAAGTGTGTAACTTCAACAAACTGAGTTCTGTGTGATAAGTATGATCTAAACCATTGATTAGCAATACCCCTAATTCCATAAGACTCTAGTTTATCAAGTAACCTTTGGTGATTCAAGACATCATAAGCTTTTGTTAGGTCTAAGAATGTTCCTATCACATGGAGTTTGTTCTCCAGTGCTTCCTGTATATTATTTAGAAATGTCTGGCAGGCATTTTCTACAGATTTTCCACACCTAAATCCAAATTGCTCTTTTATAAGAATATTGTTTTGTTCGATATGTGAGTTTAATCTCTTATACATTATCCTTTCCAGTATTTTGGAGAAGACTGACAGAATTGATATGGGTCTGTAATTTTGAATGTCATATTTATTTCCTCCTTTGGGAATAGGTTTTATTTTTGATATCTTTAACATATCCGGGAAGGTACCACATTGAAACGATAGATTAAAAATATAGACAAGAGGTTTTATTATGTACTGACCACAGTGTTTTATTATGTACTGGCCACAGTGTTTTATTATGTACTGGCCACAGTGTTTTATTATGTACTGGCCACAGTGTTTTATTATGTACTGACCACAGTGTTTTATTATGTACTGACCACAGTGTTTTATTATGTACTGACCACAGTGTTTTATTATGTACTGACCACAGTGTTTTATTATGTACTGGCCGCAGTGTTTTATTATGTACTGACCACAGTGTTTTATTATGTACTGGCCACAGTGTTTTATTATGTACTGACCACAGTGTTTTATTATGTACTGACCACAGTGTTTTATTATGTACTGACCACAGTGTTTTATTATGTACTGACCACAGTGTTTTATTATGTACTGACCACAGTGTTTTATTATGTACTGGCCGCAGTGTTTTATTATGTACTGACCACAGTGTTTTATTATGTACTGGCCACAGTGTTTTATTATGTACTGACCAGTGTTTTATTATGTACTGACCACAGTGTTTTATTATGTACTGACCACAGTGTTTTATTATGTACTGACCACAGTGTTTTATTATGTACTGGCCGCAGTGTTTTATTATGTACTGGCCGCAGTGTTTTATTATGTACTGGCCGCAGTGTTTTATTATGTACTGACCACAGTGTTTTATTATGTACTGGCCACAGTGTTTTATTATGTACTGACCACAGTGTTTTATTATGTACTGACCACAGTGTTTTATTATGTACTGGCCGCAGTGTTTTATTATGTACTGACCACAGTGTTTTATTATGTACTGACCACAGTGTTTTATTATGTACTGGCCACAGTGTTTTATTATGTACTGACCACAGTGTTTTATTATGTACTGACCACAGTGTTTTATTATGTACTGACCACAGTGTTTTATTATGTACTGGCCGCAGTGTTTTATTATGTACTGGCCGCAGTGTGTTATTATGTACTGACCACAGTGTTTTATTATGTACTGACCACAGTGTTTTATTATGTACTGACCACAGTGTTTTATTATGTACTGGCCACAGTGTTTTATTATGTACTGGCCACAGTGTTTTATTATGTACTGGCCACAGTGTTTTATTATGTACTGACCACAGTGTTTTATTATGTACTTACCACAGTGTTTTATTATGTACTGGCCGCAGTGTTTTATTATGTACTGGCCGCAGTGTTTTATTATGTACTGACCACAGTGTTTTATTATGTACTGACCACAGTGTTTTATTATGTACTGACCACAGTGTTTTATTATGTACTGGCCACAGTGTTTTATTATGTACTGGCCACATTGTTTTATTATGTACTGACCACAGTGTTTTGTTATGTACTGACCACAGTGTTTTATTATGTACTGACCATCGTGTTTTATTATGTACTGACCACAGTGTTTTATTATGTACTGGCCAGTGTTTTATTATGTACGGGCCACAGTGTTTTATTATGTAGTGGCCACAGTGTTTTATTATGTACTGACCACAGTGTTTTATTATGTACTGACCACAGTGTTTTATTATGTACTGACCACAGTGTTTTATTATGTACAGGCCACAGTGTTTTATTATGTACTGGCCACAGTGTTTTATTATGTACTGACCACAGTGTTTTATTATGTACTGACCACAGTGTTTTATTATGTACTGGCCACAGTGTTTTATTATGTACTGGCCACAGTGTTTTATTATGTACTGGCCACAGTGTTTTATTATGTACTGACCACAGTGTTTTATTATGTACTGACCACAGTGTTTTATTATGTACTGACCACAGTGTTTTATTATGTACTGACCACACTGTTTTATTATGTACTGGCCACAGTGTTTTATTATGTACTGGCCACAGTTTTTTATTATGTACTGGCCACAGTGTTTTATTATGTACTGGCCACAGTGTTTTATTATGTACTGGCCACAGTGTTTTATTATGTACTGGCCACAGTGTTTTATTATGTACTGGCCACAGTGTTTTATTATGTATTGACCACAGTGTTTTATTATGTATTGACCACAGTGTTTTATTATGTACTGGCCGCAGTGTTTTATTATGTATTGACCACAGTGTTTTATTATGTATTGGCCGCAGTGTTTTATTATGTATTGGCCACAGTGTTTTATTATGTACTGGCCGCAGTGTTTTATTATTATTTCTGGGAATTCATCATATCCCGTCAAATAGCAATTCTTTAGCTTCTTTATAACACCTTCAACTTCTCGTTCTGTAATGGGGAAAGATAGATGGAATTAAAATTGTAATTTAGTGAAGTATAGTCTGGATTTGACGGTTTAATCTTAGATTTTAGTTTCACAATGGTATTTGTGAAAAAATAATTAAATTTATCTGAAATAACTTGGGAATTCGTTATGAGATCTGAACCATGTTTAATTTCTATGTTATCAATTAACTTTTTTGTGTTTCCCATTTCATTATTAATTAACTTCCACGTTCTTTTTGGGGCATTAATGCAGTTTATGTCCACCACTGTGTATCCAGTGTGCAGTGACGATGTTCCTGTATGCTGAGGGGCGTGGTTTGCGTTGCGCGTTTTGGCCTCGCCCCTCTCTCCCTACTTCAACTTGCAGCTATCATTTCAAACAAACTTAGTCCAGCTTGTAGCTCCAGCCTGCGCGCGCATCACCGCCCTCTCCACTTTAACGTTGCTCCTCCTCTTTCCATACCCCCTACCACACATAGCCTTCTAGACTCACTCTGTCGTCCTTCCTACAGAAATTTTTCCTGCTGTATTGGACCTAAACTGCATTAGAGCCCTTTTTGGTTTATTTATAGCAGATGTAACGGTGTATTTATGTTACTGTTGGTCATACACAGCGGTCATCAGTACAGTATTGCCACAGATCCTCTGTCGACAAAAGAATTCGTTGATTACAGAGTTCTGCATGAAGTCGAAATATGTAACGCTGTATTTATCTTACTGTTGGTCAAGTGAGCGTCTGTGTCTTTATACAGTAGCAACTTGGTTTTAGCGAAAATTATTGAGACAGTGGCGAATTTAAAGGCGGACACATTGTTGACTACGAGCGCCTTTTGCTTTGAGATAATCAACGACTTCTGATTTGCCCGATCTTTTAGCCAGCATCAGTGGAGTATCGCCTTTCTTATTAGTGTTATTTAAACCAGCACCTGCTTCGACTAAAGTTTTCGTTGCTTCCAGATTGCCCCATTTAGCTGAAACATGTAGCGGAGTATCCTCATCTGAGTCGGTCAAGTTAACAGTCATTCCTTTATCTAGTAGCAACTTGATAATATCCACGTTACCCGACTTAGCGGCATAGTGAAGAGCAGTGCCGTTGTTGTTGTTACGAATATTAATATCAGCGCCTATTTGTGTGAGGTCACGCACGAGTTCTAACTTGCCGTTAAATGCAGCCACCATCAGTGGCGTGTCACCATCTATATCAGTGTTGTTTAAACCAGCACCTGCTTCGACTAAAGTTTTCATTGCTTCCAGATTGCAATATTCAGCTGAAACATGTAGCGGAGTATCCTCATCTGAGTCGGTCAAGTTAACAGTCATTCCTTTATCTAGTAGCAACTTGATAATATCCACGTTACCCGATTGAGCGGCTGCGTGAAGAGCAGTGACGTTGTTGTTGTTACGAATATTAATATCAGCGCCTATTTGTGTGAGGTAACGGACGAGTTCTAACTTGCCGTTTAATGCAGCCCACATCAGTGGTGTGTTACCATAATTATTAGTGTTGTTTAAACCAGCACCTGCTTCGACTAAAAATTTTGTTGCTTCCAGATTGCCACATTTAGCTGAAACATGTAGCGGAGTATCCTCATTTGAGCCGGTCAAGTTAACAGTCATTCCTTTATCTAGTAGCAACTTGATAATATCCACGTTACCTGAGTCAGCGGCTGCGTGAAGAGCAGTGCTGTTGTTGGCGTAACGAATATTAATATCAGCGCCTATTTGTGTGAGGTAACGCACGATTTCTAACTTGCCGTATAATGCAGCCACCATCAGTGGTGTGTTACCATACTTATTAGTGTTGTTTAAACCAGCACCTGCTTCGACTAAAAATTTTGTTGCTTCCAGATTGCCACATTTAGCTGAAACATGTAGCGGAGTTTCCTCAAATGAGCCGGTCAAGTTAACAGTCATTCCTTTATCTAGTAGCAACTTGATAATATCTACGTTACCCGATTTAGCGGCTAAGTGAAGAGCAGTGCTGTTGTTGTTGTTACGAATATTAATATCAGCGCCTATTTGTGTGAGGTAACGCACGAGTTCTAACTTGCCGTAATATGCAGCCAGCATCAGTGGTGTGTTACCATCTATATCAGTGTTGTTTAAACCAGCACCTGCTTCGACTAAAGTTTTCTTTGCTTCCAGATTGCCACATTGAGCTGAAACATGTAGCGGAGTTGACTTATGTGAGCCGGTCAAGTTTACAGTCATTCCTTTATCTAGTAGCAACTTGATAATATCTACGTTACCCGATTCAGCGGCTAAGTGAAGAGCAGTGCTGTTGTTGTTGTTACGAATATTAATATCAGCGCCTATTTGTGTGAGGTAACGCACGAGTTCTAACTTGCCGTGATATGCAGCCAACATCAGTGGTGTGTTACCATACTTATTAGTGTTGTTTAAACCAGCTCCTGCTTCGACTGAAGCTTTCGTTGCTTCCAGATTGCCACATTTAGATGAAACGTGTAGCGGAGTATCCTCAAATGAGCCGGTCAAGTTAACAGTCATTCCTTTATCTAGTAGCAACTTGATAATATCCACGTTACCCGATTCAGAGGCAAAGTGACGAGCAGTGCTGTTGTTGTTGTTACGAATATTAATATCAGCGCCTATTTGTGTGAGGTAACGCACGAGTTCTAACTTGCCGTTTATATGCAGCCAGCATCAGTGGTGTGTTACCATACTTATCAGTGCTGTTTAAACCAGCACCTTTTTCGACTAAAGCTTTCGTTGCTTCCAGATTGCCATATCTAGCTGAAACATGTAGCGGAGTTTCCTCAAATGAGCCGGTCAAGTTAACAGTCATTCCTTTATCTAGTAGCAACTTGATAATATCCACGTTACCCGATTCAGCGGCAAAGTGAAGAGCAGTGCTGTTGTTGTTGTTACGAATATTAATATCAGCGCCTATTTGTGTGAGGTAACGCACGAGTTCTAACTTGCCGTTATATGCAGCCAGCATCAGTGGTGTGTTACCATACTTATCAGTGCTGTTTAAACCAGCACCTTTTTCGACTAAAGCTTTCGTTGCTTCCAGATTGTCAAATCCGGCTGATAAATGTAGCGGAGTAAACTCATCTGAGCCGGTCAAGTTAACAGTCATTTCTTTATCTAGTAGCAACTTGATAATATCCACGTTACCCGAATAAGCGGCGAAGTGAAGAGCAGTGTCGTTTTCGGCGTTACGTATATTAATATCAGCACACCTATCAGCTAGAAATCTTACAACCTCCACTTGGCCGCAAAATGAAGCCCTATGAAGAAGAGTACATTTCTCTTGGAGATTTTCAGTAACCCCTACAGCGGCATTAGCATCAGTTCCACAATTCAGCATGAACTCCAGCAGCGTTTTGTGTCCCTTTGACGCACCTTCCCACAAAGCTGCCTGTCCCCACTCCTGGTCTTCAATGTTACGTCTTGTAAGCACAATGTCGTCAGTATTTGCACCATTCTGTAATAAAATATCTATAGCCATCCACGACTTCGTTCTGTCAGCATACCTGAGGGGTGTCCATTTCAGTACTCCATCTGGTCTGTTGGCAGCAACACCTGGGACTGACATTAGATTTTGCGTAAGTGGGCTATTGTAGGAGGCTGCCAAATGCAAAGCTGTTCTACCACCCTTGTCTGAAAAGTTTATGTCTACCTTCTTCTTCATAAATTGGGAGACAGCGACGATGTCGTTGTTCAAAACGGCGCCATGAATTTCGGAATCTTCTGCAAGCATTCGGTCAAAAATATTCCTTGTTACCTCGTACGTGGAGATGAAAAGTGTTTTTGAAATGAAATCTTCACAGTTTTCAAAATTATCTGCAAACCATCTAGCCGCAAAGTATTCTGCGAAACATCGATGGATAAAATAAGGTTTTCCATCCGTAAACTCTGTTATTATTCCAATGTCCTTTGCCTTCCCACTGCGCAAGAACTTCTTCTCCAAAACGCTGACATTTCCTGCCCCCAGCAGTTGGTTTACTTCGTTTTGAGAGAACAAAGATATTAAGGCCGAGGTCACGTGTTTCTCTAAATATGATTTTGTTTTGCTTTTTGCAAATGGTTTGGAAATATCCAATTCAATCTTTTCACTGAAATAAATATTGCATTTCTTTTCCGTAAACTTCCTGAACAAGGCAAGTAAATTAAACTTTTCTGGTAAGTTAACTTCCCCACTCAAGCAGCATTCTTTAGCTTCCTGCACGAAGGCTTCACCTAGCATCATTATTTGTAATGGGATGCCAGTGAACTCCCCATCTTTGTCACTGAAATTTTGCCAGCACAAACTGAGCAAGTTTTTGGCAAAGTGTCGCAAATTTCCTTGCTTGAATGTCTTAGTATCTTCATTCCAGTAATCTTCCAAGAATTGAATCTGATCATCTTTTGTGAAGGGCTGTAATGTATAAGCCAGTTTTATCAAAATGTCCTCCAGATCCCGCCGGTAAGAGAAACGAGATGAAACCCAAATCTTTGACGACGTCTTATCTACTATTGTCCTTAATAACATATTGACTTTAGTAGTGTAATCTGGACATATTTCATCGAAGCCATCCAATATTATAACCATTTTTTCTCCCTGTTCCAAAGCTTGTAGGAATATCTTTCTTTCCAACGTCAAGGCTCCTCTTTCATGTGAATGAGCGGCATTCCATAGGAAATCCTTACACTTGTCGATACACTCATTTTCAAATTCATTTTTTTCTAATGCGCTTGTGTGTTCATGCATGTTTATTCTTAGTACCCACACCGAGGAATTCCATTCCTTGATTTCGTGTTCCATGTGTGAAAGTAATGTGGATTTTCCCATTCCTGCTTCTGCTACCAATAACATGGTTCTGTCGTTTTGTTCCATTACACTTTTGATGTCATATTTCTTACCTTTTGTATCGTCAATATACCTGCGGATAATATCAATGTTACAGTTCGATTCTCTCCATAACAAAGTGCCGTCCTCCACGTGAATCCAATGCACGTTTGTGCACACCGCTTTCAGTTCGCTAAAGTCACTCTCAGGCTGTGTTTTACTGAGAATAATGTATCTAACTTCCTTGGGTTTTATCTTTTGTCCTATCTGATGATGAGTCTTCATAGTCCCCCATTCAGCGATGAGACCAGGCTTGGAAAAATCAGCAACAGTCCTGAAAGAGTGACTTCTTTCGCTTTCATCGTAGACAAATTCACATATTTTCTCTCCGGCAGGTAAGTATTTCTTCAACTGGTCCGCCTGTACACCAGAGACAGCAAATGCAATTGCGCTGTCTGTCACCTTCAGAAAGTCATTCTTTAGATACACTCGATGCTGTAATGTTCGCTGCACATAGATCTTTGAAGGCTCACTCAACTTTCTACCAACACACAGTTTGTCTTCACTGTACAACAAGACTGCAATAACATCACAGTCTATATGACGTTTTATAATATCCGGAGGATCTGTACCTACCAACGTCTGCAGTGCGACATTTGTTCCCTGAAAATTAACAGTTCTTTCCAATATTTGCTTTTGCGACTTTTCATCGAAATCCGACAAGTTGCAATTATCTTCATAATCCTCAAATATGTTTCCTAATTTCTCTCGAAGATGTGAAGCTAAGATTTTTTGTTGTCGTCGTGAAATTAGGATCACCTTTTTTTGATACTTTTGCAAAATATCTACAAAAGTTTCTACCATATTACCATCCGAATTGTCCGAACCTTGTTCGCAGTCAACAGGCTCTAGCACAATATCCAACAACGTGTCTGCCACGTTGCCATCACAGTCACAGTCAATTACCATGGCGTCACTCCACTTGCATGGCCATAATTTTTGGATTTCTTTACGTCGAATCATTAAGGATTTTAAACTAATATATAATGAATTCGTGTAACCTAAAGATCTTAGTGCGTGATAAGTTTTCAGTTTGTGTAAAGTACGAATATTTGAGTTGGTGATAATGTTCAAGAAAGTGTTCTGTTTTATGACGTCAGACAATCTCTGTATGTGCTGTTCACTGAAATGTATACCACACCCTAAAACCTCCTGAAATTCAGCTTCCGATATATCCGTTATTTCTGCAGCGAAAAATTTTTCTACAGCTTGCCATAGTTCTGAACTTTTAGTCAGCCATACAACACTCCCACTTTCTTTCCACCAATTATAAAGGCCTTCGTAAAACTTTCCGTAGATGCAATTCGCAGCTGTACACGACGTTGCACAAGCGTCCTTTAGTTCCTTTACAATTAACGTCTTAAGAGATTCTTCGTTTGTTTGGGAGTGAAATATCTTAACTTTGTTCAAGAATTCTTTGAAAAAGGAAAAATCACATTTGTCTAGTTCCTTCTTTAATTTCCTTACGTACTCTTTGCTCAGCATTGATTTCAGACTGTTCAGCTTATCTAATATCACTTTCCTGGTGACAGAGCTCTGAAGGTTCTTTATCTTCTCATTAATTTCTTTATCCACAAAAGTCCCCCCGTTCAACAGACTGTCCACTTCTGTAATAAATTCGTGATATCGTGAAAGCTCCTCAAAAAATTTAAATATATCTGTTTCGTAAGTTTCTTCAAATGTTACATACTGCCCACAGTTTGACCCTGAACTCAATATGCTTACGGGGTCAGCATCTCCTCCTTTAACAGGAAATTTGCCTTTCATACTTCCATTGGTGTATATTATAAACTCAAATTCAGAAAAATTGCCATATTGTTTTAAATTATTGTGTACAGAAGCTTCTGCTCTTATCTGACAGTAAGACGAGAAGTATTTGAGCAAACTAAAATCTCCATCAAATGTTTCAAGACTCGAACTCTCAATTGGCCGCCTCTTTTTCTTATGCTTAAGCTGTATGAAACATGTCCTCCACACATTTGGTTCCCTCAGCCTGTACCTAAATACCAAGTCATCAAAAGCCCCAGCGCCATCGACGTTCGAAGCCAGGCGAAATTCTTCAGTCCTGTTGAGGGCCCTCGCGAAGAGGAAGGCAGCCATTTTGATCTCATACAGCTCGCCGTGCAGTCCACCCGTTCCAGGTCGCCTGCTGAACTTGGGAAGAGCGCCAACATTTTGAGATGGAGAAGCTGTCTGCTGGTTGTAACAAAACGAAATTAAGTCACCCCGAGTGTGGCAAACTGATTTAATTAGGGATAATTATGTTACAATAATACTTATCTTAAACACTAATGTAACTACGTAATACAGAGTCCTTCATAAAAAGCTTATAGACAAAACAATCCCCACATTTTATTGAAGCCGCAGATTCGTTGAGCTGTTTACTAAAGTCTGCCATTGGATTCTGATGAGCCAAACTTATCGTCTATTCGAGGGTAATTTTTACATTTCTTAATGTGTTAGTTTTTTAATGATAAGTGATTGTTAGACCCCTTCTCACCCCAGTCGCATGGTCCATAAAGTTCCGTCTGTCCTCACTTCTTATTAAGCATTTTGCAATTTTCAAATCATGAGGCGGCGAACATGCTTGGAAACGTGAGCAAGCCTGGACTGGTTCAGTGCTTACGTTGGACTTAGAGAAGCTTCACGTAGTGGAAAAACGCGTGATTATAAGTCTTTAATATTGAAACAGCACTAAATTAATTCCTTTTGGTAATATATTAATACGTATATTTCTACATGGCCTGCCTTCTTTTGTGGTTATTTTAGAACGCTTATGTAAAATGAACCTTAAGATATTAAGCAGAATATTTTAGTCACATAAAATCCGATCTGCAATATATCATTTCAATAGCAAGATAAATTATTTAGCCATTGAAGTAACAACGTAAGTTTTACAAACACTTACGGTCATCTCGGTCAGTAAGTCGTGTCCAGATGCAATTGATCGCCAACGTTTCGGTAAATCATCTCCATCCCCAGGACTGGTGTGAGCGGGCAGCTGTAGGTTTAGGTTCTGCAGTAGGTTGTGCATGCAGACTGAACATGTAAAACACTGGTGATGGAGATAGTGGCAGTTCCGAAGCTTTGGAAATGCATTGCACTTTGGCATGTCTGACTGATCGGAAGTACTTCATTGAGTGTACTTGCCGTGAAAGTTCAAACTGCGTACTGAGCTCGGCCTGCGTTGTATAGGACAAGCGGGGATATGTTACATCAAATGTCGTGTTGGTTATTTTTTTATTTTTGTATAGTCATGACTCTTGTGATGAATTTTAATCTCGTGGTATTTTTTCACGTATAAAGTAATAAGTATCATTACATTACAATAGGCTGGAAATAACAATTTTACAAACAATTTCATACACAAATCAATTAAACCAACAAATGCACTTTTATTGTAGCCTATTCAACCCTACACGTGTTTCGTTTTTGATTAAAAAAGCACGGTGATAATAGTGTGAAATTTCATACACGTTAGATTTAAGCAAAACATAATTCTGGTGCCTTCGCTCAATTTGTGTAATTATTTCGAATGACGTAAGACTTATGGAATACTTTATAGACTTAGGACATAAAATGTAAGTATCACGTTTGTGTGCAAAATATGTTCGATGAACTGCTTGCTGGGACAAATATTTAAAGAGTTACACTCGAGGCACTTGCAGAAATGCACATAGTACACATGTACAGTGTTTATTGTTATTATTATGCGATTGTAACCAACAAATGTAACGTGTCTACAAACATTACTGCAACTACAAACATTACTACAACTACAAACATTACTGCAACTACAAACATTACTACAACTACAAACATTACTGCAACTACAAACATTACTGCAACTACAAATATTACTGCAACTACAAACATTACTGCAACTACAAACATTACTGCAACTACAAACATTACTGCAACTACAAACATTACTGCAACTACAAACATTACTACAACTACAAACATTACTGCAACTACAAACATTACTGCAACTAAAAACATTACTGCAACTACAAACATTATTACAACTACAAACATTACTGCAACTACAAATATTACTGCAACTACAAACATTACTGCAACTACAAACATTACTGCAACTACAAACATTACTGCAACTACAAACATTACTACAACTACAAACATTACTGCAACTACAAACATTACTACAACTACAAACATTACTGCAACTACAAACATTACTACAACTACAAACATTACTACAACTACAAACATTACTGCAACTACAAACATTACTGCAACTACAAACATTACTGCAACTACAAACATTACTGCAACTACAAACATTACTGCAACTACAAACAACAAGTCATACGAACATCCTTGCAGCAGTTATGCAGTTGTTATCTGAGGATATACGGACAGACAGACAAAGAGACATGGCGAAGCTGAGATGTGCCACCTTGAAGCTTTTGACAACTAAATGTCCGCCAGCAGCCTTACCGACGCCGACTGCTCTTCATGTTCATGTTTGACAACTAAATGTCCGCCAGCAGCCTTACCGACGCCGACTACTCTTCATGTTCATGTTTGACAACTAAATGTCCGCCAGCAGCCTTACCGATGCCGACTGCTCTTCATGTTCATGTTTGACAACTAAATGTCCGCCAGCAGCCTTACATATGTCGACTGCTCTTCATGTTCATGTTTGACAACTAAATGTCCGCCAGCAGCCTTACCGACGCCGACTGCTCTTCATGTTCATGTTTGACAACTAAATGTCCGCCAGCAGCCTTACCGATGTCGACTGCTCTTCTTGTTCATGTTTGACAACTAAATGTCCGCCAGCAGCCTTACATATGTCGACTGCTCTTCATGTTCATGTTTGACAACTAAATGTCCGCCAGCAGCTTTACCGATGTCGACTGCACTTCATGTTCATGTTTGACAACTAAATGTCCGCCAGCAGCCTTACCGATGTCGACTGCTCTTCATGTTCATGTTTGACAACTAAATGTCCGCCAGCAGCCTTATATATGTCGACTGCTCTTCATGTTCATGTTTGACAACTAAATGTCCGCCAGCAGCCTTACATATGTGGACTGCTCTTCATGTTCATGTTTGACAACTAAATGTCCGCCAGCAGCCTTACCGACGCGACTGCTCTTCATGTTCATGTTTGACAACTAAATGTCCGCCAGCAGCCTTACCGCCGACTGCTCTTCATGTTCATGTTTGACAATTAAATGTCCGCCAGCAGCCTTACCGACGCCGACTGCTCTTCATGTTCATGTTTGACAACTAAATGTCCGCCAGCAGCCTTACCGATGTCGACTGCTCTTCATGTTCATGTTTGACAACTAAATGTCCGCCAGCAGCCTTACATATGTCGACTGCTCTTCATGTTCATGTTTGACAACTAAATGTCCGCCAGCAGCCTTACCGATGTCGACTGCACTTCATGTTCATGTTTGACAACTAAATGTCCGCCAGCAGCCTTACCGATGTCGACTGCTCTTCATGTTCATGTTTGACAACTAAATGTCCGCCAGCAGCCTTATATATGTCGACTGCTCTTCATGTTCATGTATGACAACTAAATGTCCGCCAGCAGCCTTACATATGTGGACTGCTCTTCATGTTCATGTTTGACAACTAAATGTCCGCCAGCATCCTTACCGATGTCGACTGCTCTTCATGTTCATGTTTGACAACTAAATGTCCGCCAGCAGCCTTACCGACGCCGACTGCTCTTCATGTTCATGTTTGACAACTAAATGTCCGCCAGCAGCCTTACCGACGCCGACTGCTCTTCATGATCATGTTTGACAACTAAATATCCGCCAGCAGCCTTACCGACGCCGACTGCTCTTCATGTTCATGTTTGACAACTAAATGTCCGCCAGCATCCTTACATATGTCGACTGCTCTTCATGTTCATGTTTGACAACTAAATGTCCGCCAGCAGCCTTACCGACGCCGACTGCTCTTCAGGTTCATGTTTGACAACTAAATGTCCGCCAGCAGCCTTACCGACGCCGACTGCTCTTCATGTTCATGTTTGACAACTAAATGTCCGCCAGCAGCCTTACATATGTGGACTGCTCTTCATGTTCATGTTTGACAACTAAATGTCCGCCAGCAGCCTTACCGATTTCGACTGGTCATCATGTTCATGTTTGACAACTAAATGTCCGCCAGCAGCCTTACCGATTTCGACTGCTCTTCATGTTCATGTTTGACAACTAAATGTCCGCCAGCAGCCTTACCGATGTCGACTGCTCTTCATGTTCATGTTTGACAACTAAATGTCCGCCAGCAGCCTTACCGACGCCGACTGCTCTTCATGTTCATGTTTGACAACTAAATGTCCGCCAGCAGCCTTACCGACGCCGACTGCTCTTCATGTTCATGTTTGACAATTAAATGTCCGCCAGCAGCCTTACAGACGCCGACTGCTCTTCATGTTCATGTTTGACAACTAAATGTCCGCCAGCAGCCTTACCGATGTCGACTGCTCTTCATGTTCATGTTTGACAACTAAATGTCCGCCAGCAGCCTTACATATGTCGACTGCTCTTCATGTTCATGTTTGACAACTAAATGTCCGCCAGCAGCCTTACCGATGTCGACTGCTCTTCATGTTCATGTTTGACAACTAAATGTCCGCCAGCAGCCTTACCGATGTCGACTGCTCTTCATGTAAATGTTTGACAACTAAATGTCCGCCAGCAGCCTTACGATGTCGACTGCTCTTCATGTTCATGTTTGACAAATAAATGTCCGCCAGCAGCCTTACATATGTCGACTGCTCTTCATGTTCATGTTTGACAACTAAATGTCCGCCAGCAGCCTTACATATGTCGACTGCTCATCATGTTCATGTTTGAAAACTAAATGTCCGCCAGCAGCCTTACATATGTCGACTGCTCTTCGTGTTCATGTTTGACAACTAAATGTCCGCCAGCAGCCTTACCGATGTCGACTGCTCTTCATGTTCATGTTTGACAACTAAATGTCCGCCAGCAGCCTTACCGACGCCGACTGCTCTTCATGATCATGTTTGACAACTAAATGTCCGCCAGCAGCCTTACCGACGCCGACTGCTCTTCATGTTCATGTTTGACAACTAAATGTCCGCCAGCAGCCTTACATATGTCGACTGCTTTTCATGTTCATGTTTGACAACTAAATGTCCGCCAGCAGCCTTACATATGTCGACTGCTCTTCATGTTCATGTTTGACAACTAAATGTCCGCCAGCAGCCTTACATATGTCGACTGCTCATCATGTTCATGTTTGACAACTAAATGTCCGCCAGCAGCCTTACATATGTCGACTGCTCTTCATGTTCATGTTTGACAACTAAATATCCGCCAGCAGCCTTACCGATTTCGACTGCTCATCATGTTCATGTTTGACAACTAAATGTCCGCCAGCAGCCTTACCGATTTCGACTGCTCTTCATGTTCATGTTTGACAACTAAATGTCCGCCAGCAGCCTTACCGACGCCGACTGCTCTTCATGATCATGTTTGACAACTAAATATCCGCCAGCAGCCTTACCGACGCCGACTGCTCTTCATGTTCATGTTTGACAACTAAATGTCCGCCAGCATCCTTACATATGTCGACTGCTCTTCATGTTCATGTTTGACAACTAAATGTCCGCCAGCAGCCTTACCGACGCCGACTGCTCTTCATGTTCATGTTTGACAACTAAATGTCCGCCAGCAGCCTTACCGACGCCGACTGCTCTTCATGTTCATGTTTGACAACTAAATGTCCGCCAGCAGCCTTACATATGTGGACTGCTCTTCATGTTCATGTTTGACAACTAAATGTCCGCCAGCAGCTTTACATATGTCGACTGCTCTTCATGTTCATGTTTGACAACTAAATGTCCGCCAGCAGCCTTACATATGTCGACTGCTCATCATGTTCATGTTTGAAAACTAAATGTCCGCCAGCAGCCTTACATATGTCGACTGCTCTTCGTGTTCATGTTTGACAACTAAATGTCCGCCAGCAGCCTTACCGATGTCGACTGCTCTTCATGTTCATGTTTGACAACTAAATGTCCGCCAGCAGCCTTACCGACGCCGACTGCTCTTCATGATCATGTTTGACAACTAAATGTCCGCCAGCAGCCTTACCGACGCCGACTGCTCTTCATGTTCATGTTTGACAACTAAATGTCCGCCAGCAGCCTTACATATGTCGACTGCTTTTCATGTTCATGTTTGACAACTAAATGTCCGCCAGCAGCCTTACATATGTCGACTGCTCTTCATGTTCATGTTTGACAACTAAATGTCCGCCAGCAGCCTTACATATGTCGACTGCTCATCATGTTCATGTTTGACAACTAAATGTCCGCCAGCAGCCTTACATATGTCGACTGCTCTTCATGTTCATGTTTGACAACTAAATATCCGCCAGCAGCCTTACCGATTTCGACTGCTCATCATGTTCATGTTTGACAACTAAATGTCCGCCAGCAGCCTTACCGATTTCGACTGCTCTTCATGTTCATGTTTCACAACTAAATGTCCGCCAGCAGCCTTACCGACGCCGACTGCTCTTCATGATCATGTTTGACAACTAAATATCCGCCAGCAGCCTTACCGACGCCGACTGCTCTTCATGTTCATGTTTGACAACTAATGTCGCCAGCATCCTTACATATGTCGATGCTCTTCATGTTCATGTTTGACAACTAAATGTCCGCCAGCAGCCTTACCGACGCCGACTGCTCTTCAGGTTCATGTTTGACAACTAAATGTCCGCCAGCAGCCTTACCGACGCCGACTGCTCTTCATGTTCATGTTTGACAACTAAATGTCCGCCAGCAGCCTTACATATGTGGACTGCTCTTCATGTTCATGTTTGACAACTAAATGTCCGCCAGCAGCTTTACCGATTTCGACTGGTCATCATGTTCATGTTTGACAACTAAATGTCCGCCAGCAGCCTTACCGATTTCGACTGCTCTTCATGTTCATGTTTGACAACTAAATGTCCGCCAGCAGCCTTACCGACGCCGACTGCTCTTCATGTTCATGTTTGACAAACTAAATGTCCGCCAGCAGCCTTACCGACGCCGACTGCTCTTCATGTTCATGTTTGACAATTAAATGTCCGCCAGCAGCCTTACAGACGCCGACTGCTCTTCATGTTCATGTTTGACAACTAAATGTCCGCCAGCAGCCTTACCGATGTCGACTGCTCTTCATGTTCATGTTTGACAACTAAATGTCCGCCAGCAGCCTTACATATGTCGACTGCTCTTCATGTTCATGTTTGACAACTAAATGTCCGCCAGCAGCCTTACCGATGTCGACTGCTCTTCATGTTCATGTTTGACAACTAAATGTCCGCCAGCAGCCTTACCGATGTCGACTGCTCTTCATGTTCATGTTTGACAACTAAATGTCCGCCAGCAGCCTTACATATGTCGACTGCTCTTCATGTTCATGTTTGACAACTAAATGTCCGCCAGCAGCCTTACATATGTCGACTGCTCATCATGTTCATGTTTGACAACTAAATGTCCGCCAGCAGCCTTACATATGTCGACTGCTCTTCATGTTCATGTTTGACAACTAAATATCCGCCAGCAGCCTTACCGATTTCGACTGCTCATCATGTTCATGTTTGACAACTAAATGTCCGCCAGCAGCCTTACCGATTTCGACTGCTCTTCATGTTCATGTTTGACAACTAAATGTCCGCCAGCAGCCTTACCGATGTCGACTGCTCTTCATGTTCATGTTTGACAACTAAATGTCCGCCAGCAGCCTTACCGACACCGACTGCTCTTCATGTTCATGTTTGACAACTAAATGTCCACCAGCAGCCTTACCGACGCCGACTGCTCTACATGTCATGTTTGACAATTAAATGTCCGCCAGCAGCCTTACCGACGCCGACTGCTCTTCATGTTCATGTTTGACAACTAAATGTCCGCCAGCAGCCTTACCGATGTCGACTGCTCTTCATGTTCATGTTTGACAACTAAATGTCCGCCAGCAGCCTTACATATGTCTACTGCTCTTCATGTTCATGTTTGACAACTAAATGTCCGCCAGCAGCCTTACCGATGTCGACTGCTCTTCATGTTCATGTTTGACAACTAAATGTCCGCCAGCAGCCTTACCGATGTCGACTGCTCTTCATGTTCATGTTTGACAACTAAATGTCCGCCAGCAGCCTTACATATGTGGACTGCTCTTCATGTCCATGTTTGACAACTAAATGTCCGCCAGCAGCCTTACCGATTTCGACTGCTCTTCATGTTCATGTTTGACAACTAAATGTCCGCCAGCAGCCTTACCGATGTCGACTGCTCTTCATGTTCATGTTTGACCACTAAATGTCCGCCAGCAGCCTTACCGATGTCGACTGCTCTTCATGTTCATGTTTGACAACTAAATGTCCGCCAGCAGCCTTACATATGTCGACTGCTCTTCATGTTCATGTTTGACAACTAAATGTCCGCCAGCAGCCTTACCGATGTCGACTGCTCTTAATGTTCATGTTTGACAACTAAATGTCCGCCAGCAGCCTTACCGATGTCGACTGCTCTTCATGTTCATGTTTGACAACTAAATGTCCGCCAGCAGCCTTACCGATGCCGACTGCTCTTCATGTTCATGTTTGACAACTAAATGTCCGCCAGCAGCCTTATATATGTCGACTGCTCTTCATGTTCATGTTTGACAACTAAATGTCCGCCAGTAGCCTTACCGATTTCGACTGCTCATCATGTTCATGTTTGACACCTAAATGTCCGCCAGCAGCCTTACCGATTTCGACTGCTCTTCATGTTCATGTTTGACAACTAAATGTCCGCCAGCAGCCTTACCGATGTCGACTGCTCTTCATGTTCATGTTTGACAACTAAATGTCCGCCAGCAGCCTTACATATGTCGACTGCTCTTCATGTTCATGTTTGACAACTAAATGTCCGCCAGCAGCCTTACATATGTCGACTGCTCATCATGTTCATGTTTGACAATTAAATGTCCGCCAGCAGCCTTACATATGTGGACTGCTCTTCATGTTCATGTTTGACAACTAAATGTCCGCCAGCAGCCTTACCAACGCCGACTGCTCTTCATGTTCATGTTTGACAACTAAATGTCCGCCAGCAGCCTTACCGACGCCGACTGCTCTTCATGTTCATGTTTGACAACTAAATGTCCGCCAGCAGCCTTACATATGTCGACTGCTCTTCATGTTCATGTTTGACAACTAAATGTCCGCCAGCAGACTTACCGATGTCGACTGCTCTTCATGTTCATGTTTGACAACTAAATGTCCGCCAGCAGCCTTACCGATGTCGACTGCTCTTCATGTTCATGTTTGATTACTAAATGTCCGCCAGCAGCCTTACCGATGTCGACTGCTCTTCATGTTCATGTTTGACAACTAAATGTCCGCCAGCAGCCTTACCGATGTCGACTGCTCTTCATGTTCATGTTTGACAACTAAATGTCCGCCAGCAGCCTTACATATGTCGACTGCTCTTCATGTTCATGTTTGACAACTAAATGTCCGCCAGCAGCCTTACATATGTCGACTGCTCATCATGTTCATGTTTGACAACTAAATGTCCGCCAGCAGCCTTACCGATGTCGACTGCTCTTCATGTTCATGTTTGACAACTAAATGTCCGCCAGCAGCCTTACATATGCCGACTGCTCTTCATGTTCATGTTTGACAACTAAATGTCCGCCATCAGCCTTACATATGTCGACTGCTCTTCATGTTCATGTTTGACAACTAAATGTCCGCCATCAGCCTTACATATGCCGACTGCTCTTCATGTTCATGTTTGACAACTAAATGTCCGCCATCAGCCTTACATATGTCGACTGCTCTTCATGTTCATGTTTGACAACTAAATGTCCGCCATCAGCCTTACATATGTCGACTGCTCTTCATGTTCATGTTTGACAACTAAATGTCCGCCATCAGCCTTACATATGCCGACTGCTCTTCATGTTCATGTTTGACAACTAAATGTCCGCCATCAGCCTTACATATGTCGACTGCTCTTCATGTTCATGTTTGACAACTAAATGTCCGCCATCAGCCTTACATATGCCGACTGCTCTTCATGTTCATGTTTGACAACTAAATGTCCGCCATCAGCCTTACATATGCCGACTGCTCTTCATGTTCATGTTTGACAACTAAATGTCCGCCATCAGCCTTACATATGCCGACTGCTCTTCATGTTCATGTTTGACAACTAAATGTCCGCCATCAGCCTTACATATGTCGACTGCTCTTCATGTTCATGTTTGATTACTAAATATCCGCCAGCAGCCTTACCGATGCCGACTGCTCTTCGTGTTCATGTTTGATTACTAAATGTCCGCCAGCAGCCTTACCGATGCCGACTGCTCTTCATGTTCATGTTTGACAACTAAATGTCTGCCAGCAGCCTTACCGACGCCGACTGCTCTTCATGTTCATGTTTCCCCAACGTCGAAATTCCTTTAGTAAATTACGTAGACAAAACATGACGACAGACGGACAGGCGCCATCTTGTTTGTACACATAATTTAACTTCATTCACTGTGCGCAAGAAAACGCATAATACTATCATCGTTACTGCATGTTACTTGCGATTGAACACACGACATCTGTCAAACGGTAATCGTAACCAATTTGTTAGCCTACGCCTCTCGATGGTCTAAATTAGCCACGATATTAGTATATATGTCGTACTGTGAAGAAGCGAAATACACACAGGCTAATCTCTTGGCAAATTTATAATATATTCTTTGCCAAATTAGTGTCGTGTAGTGTAGTGTCGTTCACCCCTGAGGTCACGGGCCCGTAAAAGCGGCCATTTTATTGTGGTCAGCACTTCATCCTGCAGCTAGGGGAGGTGGAGTGATGACCTAGCATAGTAGAAAGAATGCATGCATGACGTTTTGAGGAGGTTCGAGTAAGAACAGTTGGAGAGTTCGAGTTGAGATGAGCGACGACTGGGAGGTAGGCTGTGGGTAAGACTGACGGACAGAGGTGGCGGCATGGAGTGATATATGCTGAGGAGAAGGCCGAGGGACATGCCTGGAGGACTGCTTGTGACGTTGCTGTGGTGTTCGTATAGAGGCGGGTTACCATGGAGTGTAGACAATTGTGTATTTGTGGAGAGATTAGAAGGGCCGAGATAGGGGTGGCATGGAGGGAATGGTAACTTTTGTACGTAGCATCGATACTCAGGGGAAAATCGACAACGATAGTAAACCTAATGTGAATGGGTAATTTGTTAGTTAGTTAGTTAGTTAGTTTAGTTATTGATTCATTCAATTATATTGTACTTGTGGATAAATTGTAGTTTATAGGTTCTCAGCTGTTTGATGGCGTAAAGCACTATTGAGTACGGTGTTGGACCATAGCGAGAGCCCCTTTTCCTTCCTAATCCCACGTCCCGAAGAGGGTAAAAACCAGTAGCAAATAACTTAAACAGTATCAGGTAACTTAAAACCAGACACAGCTAGCTTACTCACGGAGCTAGATCACAGTAACAACAATATCGATAGTAACCATAAGAACACGTGGGTGGTGGCAGCTCTACCTACGCTGTGCACAGATCTCATCACGATGACGGCTTGACAAGGAGAGAGCCGGTACACGGGAGGGTTGTGCAGGTCGTCAAAACAGTACCGGTCGGTTGAGGTGTGAGAGCCGGACAACGACGGTATAACAAGTGGTGACAGTCGGTTGGGATATATATGAGATGTTTTGGACATTTTAGATGTAAGGGGCATGTCTGGAACAGTGACCAAACTGACAGACCTAGCGACAGACGGTAGACGTCTCATATCCACCACAGCCTGTGGTGAAGGAAGGGAATTGTGACTAATTAGACAATCATGGAAGCACGGATAGCAGAATTAGAAGAGCAACTGCGTAACTTGAGCCTTGGCAGAGTAAAAGATCTTTCGCTTGCGTCAAACATAAAAGATGGTCCGGAAGTAAAAGCGGGAAATCAGTTAGAGAATTTTTGAGCCAGATTGATCAATTTGGAGCGATAAGTCGGTGGACAGAATTGGACAGAATCAGCATAGTTAAGGCTAAATGTGTAGGCGAAGCACATTTGTACATTAAAGGTGTGGAAGAACTGAATGAACCAGGCTTAACATACGTCAGATTAAAAGAATGTTTAATAGAGCGCTTTTCCGAACACTTTCCACTCCAGTATTATTACACTCAGCTACAAGAGGCAAGGCAGGAAGAATTAGAGCCTCCTTCGCAATTTTTGGACAGAATTAGGGCTATAACAGCCAAAACAATAAGGAAGATTGGAAATCCGGTTGAACAGAAAATTCTCGCGGATGAGGCTAAATTCAGAATTCTATCTGCTTTCATTCATGGCATGAGAGGTGAAGCGGGAAAACAGTTGAGATTTTCCATGCCAGGTACTGTAGAGGAGGCGCTAAGAATATCTGAATTAATTCACAGGGCTGTGGAAATGGAAAATAAAGAGAAGAAGAAAAAATTATTTTCATTCCGGACAGAGAAAATGAAATGTTTTAATTGTGGGAAAATTGGTCATATGAAACGCGATTGTAGATCTTCGCTATGGAAAGCTTCTCCTAAGCAGAAGTATGCCAGCTCAGCTCCGAGACGACAACCTCCTAGCCGCAAGCCGCCAGAGAGCGATGAACGGAAAAGTGTTAACGTTAGGACTACTGTTACATGTTGGAGAAGTGATGAACCAGGACACGTAGCGAAACATTGTAGAAAACAGCTGAAGGAAACACGAAGAGGGAATCCCGTAAATTTAAACTAGAACAGGCGTGCGGAAGCCCTGGCGCAACGCCTAGTCACGCCGTAGATAAGATTCTACCAGCCGTCTGTGGGGAAGAATCAATGAATCTTTTGACGATAGATGTAGAAATAGAGGGAAAGCAGCACCCATTTCTCATAGACACAGGTGCTTCAGTGAGCGTTATCAAGCCTGAAATAGGCGAGGGGCAAAGGGCAAATCCCATAGAATTTACGGTGAAGGGCATAACGGGAACAGAGATCCCGACCAGTGGGTCTAGGATGTTAGAATTCAAGTTAGGAAGAAGATTTTATAGGCACAGATTTGTCGTAGCTTCGGTTCAGATGGAATACTCAGGTATTCTAGGACTGAATGTCCTACGGTCTTTACAAGCCAAACTAGATTTGGTAGGCAACTGTATAATAGTTGGCCACGACCGCTTCCCATTTGTAACGGTCAGGTTGCGAAAGCACTGTTCACAGAGCGCGCGTAAAACTACCGCGGTTGCAAGCAACGACAGGTCAGGCCAGTCTGTTCGTAGCGAGCGTAATTCCCGTATAAAGTTACCTGCACCTACAGGTCCCGAGTTCGAGGACTCTACAAACCCACACCTGTCTGCTCAGGACACAGAGGAGGGGAAATCGCAACTCAGAGAAGTTGTGGGGGAAGGTGGTGTACGAGCTATTTTAGCATGTTGTACGACTGTACCGCCACGATCTATGGCGATTGTTAAGACCAATCTAGTAAACGGAAGTCGCGATAAAATTTTGAAATCAGAATTTCCAGAAGCAGTGGTTCTCGAACCTGTGGAAATTTGTATGAAAGGGGTATATTGTGGTAGGGCGCTGTCGGATGTTATATTGTGGTAGGGCGCTGTCGGATGTTATATTGTGGTAGGGCGCTGTCGGATGTTATATTGTGGTAGGGCGCTGTCGGCTGTTATATTGTGGTAGGGCGCTGTCGGATGTTATATTGTGGTAGGGCGCTGTCGGATGTTATATTGTGGTAGGGCGCTGTCGGATGTTATATTGTGGTAGGGCGCTGTCGGATGTTATATTGTGGTAGGGCGCTGTCGGATGTTAACAGCGGCTCTGAAATAGGACACTCTGGTATGCAGGGAGCAACCAGGAGTGGGGTGTTAAAGTTGATAGATAACGGAAATAATGACTCAAGTGACGGAGGAAACCCTCGGATAGTGGTAGCGATTGAGGAAAATTCTGTAGACAAGGTGACGTCATACAGTGAAGTTGTGAGGCGGAAAGCGCCGGTTCAGGGACATATTTCTAAACAGTTGAAGTTAGAAAAATATAAAGTCAGCCTAGGAGATTCGGTGAGACAAAGTGAATGCCCGAAGAAGAGTAATGAACTAGGCAGAACAGCTGACTTGCGACAAGCAGCAGTGTCCAATAAGCAATATGCAAGCTGCTTGATGCCCGTGGTGAACACGAGCGGAGAGGAAGCAGGCACAAGTGTAGCGATGGTAGAAACCCAATGGCAAGTTAATGACCTAAGGGAAACAGAAAATGTGCAGAAAATTCAGGGATTAGGAATGTATCCGAAACAGTTAGATCCGAAGGTGAAGGAACAGAACCGTAGAGTGCTTAAATTGTTAGAAGATAAATTACAACATTTGAGCCCTAAGGATAGAGAGATTTTAAAACCTGTGCTTTTGAGTTACCAAGACTTGTTTACGAAAACGGAAGATGGTATTATTCCCTTAACAAGTTACAGATACCATGAAATTAAAACGGGCAATGCTGCTCCGGTTAAGAAACAACAATACCGCGTCCCGTGTGCGCTGAGAGATGAAATGCATAGGCAAATTGAAGAAATGAAGGAAAGGGGAGTTATATCAGATGCTTCGAGTGAATGGGCAGCTCCTGTAATTCTTATTACAAAGAAATCTCCGGATAATACACCGAGATATCGCTTTAGCGCAGACTTCAGAGATCTTATTGCAGTGACACAAGTACCAGTCTACACGATGCCACTTGTCCAAGAGAATTTGGATAGATTAAACGGTAACAAATATTTCTCTGTGGTAGATATGAAAGACGCGTACTACCACATTCCCATCAAGCCAGAACATAAACACAAGACCGGCATTATTACGCCCTGGGGATCTTTCCAGTACTAAAGATTAGTTTTTGTTTTATCGGGGGCCCCGGCGACGTTTACTAAGATCATGGACCAAGTTCTTTTGGGACTAGGGAATACGATTTGTCTTATATTTATGGATGACCTGCTGATATTCAGTAAAACTATTGAAGAACAAGCGGAAAGACTGAAGCAAGTTTTTGAGATGCTAAGGCGAGCCAATTTTACTTTAAATTTAGCCAAATGTCACTTTGGTGAGAGGGAGGTAGAGTATTTGGGGCACACAGCTAGAGAATTTGGATCGTCTCCCTCACCCAACAAGACCAAAGCCATTAAAGATTTTCCACGAACAGTTGGAGACGTTAGAGCATTCCTTGGCCTTAGTGGATATTACTGGCAATACATTCCACGATATGCTGACATTGCGCAACCACTAACCTTGCTAACAAAAAAGGATCAGAAATTTGGGTGGTCAGAGAACCAAGAGAAGGCTTTTCAGAATTTAAAGGACG
>JAJKFL010000045.1:0-32682 GCA_021186555.1 Reticulitermes speratus
TTAATCAGCAAGTCGTTTACTTCAACTTAACAATGAAATGACCATGATACAAAATTTAGACAGGCTCGGTTTTCTTACCCTAATTTTAAAAAATAATCTTGTTTACGGTTTAAGTTAATTGTTAAATTCAGTTTAAGTGAAAGTAAAATTTCAAAGGTTTTCTCGAACGTTGTCTGAATAATTTTAGTACCTTTTCCATTATCCTATTTCAGAATAAGAACCATATTGTATTTCACTCTTTTGATTCCTCACATTAAAACAATATTTTTACTCGTTGGGGTAGTATTATGTAGCTTTAATCAGCAAAGTTGTTTTTACTTCAACTTAACCAAGAAATGACATCATATGTATACAAATATTGACAGCTGGGTTTTACCTTCCCTAAATTTATAAAACAATATCTTGTTACGGTTAAGTTAGAATTGTTAATTCACGTTTGAAGTGAAAGCTTAAAAATTTAAATGTGTTTCTGGACTTATGTTAAGAACTAAATTTTTACGTATCATTATCCTTTGTCAAGTACTAAGAACCATAGTTGTATTTCATCTTTGATTCTAACTATGAGACAATTTTAAGTAAGGGGGTATATTTGTACTTAATCAGCAAAGTGTTTTTACTTCAAATAAACCAAAGAAATGACTCATATGTATAAAAATATTGAGCTCGGGTTTACCTTACCTAATTTATCAAACAAATTTGTTCGGTTAATTGAATTGTAAATTAAAGTTTTGGAAGTGAAACGCTTAAAATTTCAATGGTTTTCCGGAACGTCATGTAGAACTAATTTTATACCGTATCATTTTTATTGTCAGTATAAGAACGCCTAGTTGTATTTCCTTTTCTGATTCCTAATATGAGAAAAATATTTTTACTCGTAAGGGGTAGTTTGTACTTAATCAGCAAGTTGTTTTTACTTCAACTTAACCATGAAATGAATCTATTATAAAACTATTAGAGTCGGGTTTTCTTTCCTAAATTATCAAAAAAATTTGTTTCGGTTAAGTTAGAATTGTTAAATTCACGTTTTGAAGCTGAAAAGTAAAATTTCAAATGGTTTTCGGAACGTCTTTAAGAAATAAATTTGTACAGTATCCTTTCCTATTTCAAGATATAAGAACGCAAGTTGTATTTCACTCTTTTATTCCTAACATTGAGACAATTTTTATGTAAAAGGGGTAGTTTAGTAGCTTTTATACAAAGTTCGTTTACTTCAACTTAAACCAAGAAATGAATCTATGTATACAAATATTTGACAGCTCGGGTTTTACTTCCTAATTTATAAACATACTTGTTACGTTAATTTGAATGTTAATTCAACGTTTGAAGCTGAAAAGCTTAAAAAATTCAAATGTGTTTCTCGGAAGTTATGTTTAAACTAAATTTTATCAGTATCATATCCTATTGTCAAGATTCTAAAGAGCATAGTGTATTTCTTTTCTGATTCCCCACTATGAGACCAATATTTTACTCGTAGGGGGTAGTATTGTAGCTTAATCAGCAAGTTGTTTTATTCAACTAACCAATGAAAATTTTTTTTTTTTTTTTTTTTTTTTTTTTTTTTTTTTTTTTTTTTTTTTTTTTTTTTTTTTTTTTTTTTTTTTTTTTTTTTTTTTTTTTTTTTTTTTTTTTTTTTTTTTTTTTTTTTTTTTTTTTTTATATTATGTAGCTTTAATCAGCAAAGTTCGTTTTTACTTCAACATTAACCAATGAAATTGACATCATATTATACAAAACTATTAGACCAGGCTGGGTTTACCTTACCTAATTTATACAAAACAATAAACTTGTTTCGGTTTTTAAAATTAGAATTGTTAAAATTCAACGTTTTGGAAACTGAAAACGGTAAAAATTTCAAATGTGTTTTTCTCGGAAAGTCTATGTTAAGAACTAATTTTAGTACACGTATCCATTATTCTATTGTCAAGATACTAAAGAACGCCATAGTTGTATTTCACTCTTTCTGATTCCTCACACATATGAGACACAATATTTTTACTCGTAAGGGGGTAGATATTATGTAGCTTTAATCAGCAAAGTTCGTTTTTACTTCAACTTAAACCAATGAAATGACATCATATGTATAACAAAACTATTAGACAGCTCGGGTTTTATCTTACCCTAAATTTATACAAACAATAATCTTGTTTACGGTTAAAGTTAGAATTGTTAAAATTCAACGTTTTGAAGCTGAAAACGCTTAAAAATTCAAATGTGTTTTCTCGGAACGTCTATGTCTAGAACTAAATTTTAGTACACGTATCCATTATTCCCATTGTCAAAAACTAAAGAACCCATAGTTTATTTCACTCTTTTGATTCCCCAACAATGAGACAAATTTTTACTCGAAAGGGGGTAGTATTATGACTTTTAAACAGCAAAACGTTTTTACTTCAACTTAAACCAATGAAATGCAACAATGTATACCCCAAAAAATTAGACAGGGTCGGGTTTTTCTTTCCTAAATTTTTCAAAAAATAATCTTGTTTACGGTTAAAGTTTGAATTGTTAAAATTCAACGTTTTGGAAGCTGAAAACGCTTAAAATTTTTTAAATGTGTTTTCTCGGAACGTCTATGTCTAAGAACTAAAATTTTTAGTACACGTATCCATTATTCTATTGTCAAGACACTAAAGAACGCCATAGTTTAAATTTTACTCTTTCTGATTCCTCAACATATGAACACAATATTTTACTCGTAACGGGGGTAGATATAAAGTAACTTTAATCAGCAAAGTACGTTTTTACTTCAACTTAAACCAATGAAATGACACATATGTATAACAAAACTATTAGACAGCTCGGGGTTTTTTCTTTCCCTAAATTTGTACAAAAAATAATCTTGTTACGGTTTTAAAATTAAAATTGTTAAAATTCAAAGTTTTGCAAGCTGAAAACGCTTAAAATTTCAAATGTGTTTTCTCCGAAGTCCATGTCTGAGAACTAAATTTTAGTACACTATCCATTTTCCTATTGTCAAAATACAAAGAAACCCCCTAGTTTTTATTTCACTCTTTTTTATTCCTCAAACATAGAGACAAAATATTTTTACTCGAAACTGGGGTAGATATTAAGTAGCTTTAATCAGCAAAGTTCGTTTTTTTCTTCAACTTAAACCAATGAAAAGACATCACAAAGTATAAAAAACTCTTTGACAGGCTCGGGTTTTACCTTTCCTAAATTATAAAACCAATAATCTTGTTTACGGTTAAAGATAAATTTTTAAAAATTTAACGTTTTGGAAGCTGAAAAGCTTAAAAATTTCAAATGTGTTTTTTTCGGAACGTCATGTCTAAGAACTAAAATTTAGTACACGTACCATTATTCCTATTGTCAAGATACTAAAAGGGAAAACCATAGTTGTATTTCACTCCTTTCTGATTCCTCAACATAGAGACACAATTTTTTACTCGTAAGTGGGGTAGATATTATGTAGCTTTAATCAGCAAAGTTCGTTTTTACTTCAACTTAAACCAATGAAATGACATATATGTATACAAAACTATTAGACAGGCTAGGGTTTTACCTTTCCCTAAATTATTTCAAAAATTAACTTGTTTACGTTAAAGTTAGAATTGTTAAATTAACGTTTTGGAAGCTGAAAACGGTTAAAAATTTCAAATGTGTTTTCTCGGAACGTCTATGTGTAAGAACTGAATTTTAGTACACGTATCCATTATTTTCCCATTGTCAAGATACTAAGAACGCCAAGTTGTATTTTTACTCTTTCTGATTCCTCAACTAAGACACAATATTTTAAATCGTAACGGGGTAGATATTATGTAACTTTTAACACAAACCTTTTTTCTTTAATTAAAAAAATGAAAGACAACAATGTATCAAAACTTTAGACAGGCTCGGTTTTATCTACCCAAATTGTACAAAAAAATCTTGTTTCGGTTTAAAATTAAAATTGTTAAAATTCAAATTTCAAGCGAAAACGCTTAAAAAAAATTTAAATGGTTTTCTCCCAACGTCCGTCTGAAACTAATTTTAGTACACATCCATTTTTCCCCTTGTCAAGACACTAAAGAACCCCTGTTTATTTCACTCTTTTTTATTTCCCCAAAATAACACAAAAATTTTTTCTCGAAACGGGGTGGGTTTTTTGTAGCTTTAATCAGCAAAGTTTTGTTTTTTTCTTCAACTTAAACCAATGAAAACATAATTTTAACCCAAAATATTAGACAGGGTCGGGTTTTACTTTCCCTAAATAACAAACAAAAATCTTGTTTACGGTTTTAAATTTGAATTGTTTTTAAAAATTAAGTTTTGGGAACTAAAACCTTAAAAATTTCAAAAATTTTTTCCCGGAAAGTCCATGTCAGAAAAATTTTTTTACACTACCAAAATTTTTTTTGTCAAGATAAAAGAAGCCATGTTGTATTCACTTTTCTGATTCCTCAATATGAACACAATATTTTTCTCGAAGGGGGGGAGATTTAGTTTTAACAGCAAAGTTTTTATTTTTTTCAACTTAAAAAAATGAAATGCACATATGTATCAAAAATTAACAGGTCGGGTTTTCCTTCCCTAAATTTAACAAACAATACTTTTAAAGGTTAAAGTGAATTTTAAAATTTAATTTTGGAAGCTAAAACGCTTAAAAATTTAAAGGTTTTCTCGGGAACGTATGCTAAGAACTAAAATTTTTACATTTTTCCATATTCCTATTTTCAGATACTAAAGAACGCCATAGTTGTATTTCATCTTTCTGACCTCACATTGGGGACACAAATTTTTTTCGTAAGGGGGTAGATTTATGAGCTTAATCCAAAGTTTTTTTTTTACTTTAATTAAAAAAAAAGACTAATGTATAAAAACATTAAAGGGTCGGTTTTACTTTCCCTAAATTTAAAAAAATAACTTGTTTGGGGTTAAAGTAAAATTTTAAAATTTAACGTTTTGGAAGGGGAAAAAGTTAAAAATTTCAAATTTTTAAATGTTTTTTTTGGGAACGTTAAAAGTTAAAAAAAAATTTTTAGAACTTATCCAATTAAATTTCCCATTTTTAAAAATACTAAAGACCCATTTGTTTTGTATTTTCAATGTTTTTGATTCCCCAAATTAAAACCCCAATTTTTTTTCCCCAAAAGGGGGGAAATTATTGTTTAAAACAAAAGGGTTGTTTTTTTTCTTTAATTTTTAAAAAATTTTAAATTTACTTTATATTTTTAAAAAAAATTTAAAAAGGGTCGGGTTTATCTTTCCCTAAATTTTTTTCAAAAATAACCCTTTTTTCTTTTAAAAAAAAATTGTTTTAAAATTTAAAATTTTGAATGAAAAAAAGTTTAAAAATTTCAAATGTGTTTTCTCCCAAAAAACCATTTAGAACTAAATTTTAGTTAACGTATCCATTATCTAAATTTTAGATCCAAAAGAACCCCTTGTTTGGGATTTCACTCTTTTGAATTTCCCCAAAATATGGACACTCTTTTTAACCTCAAATGGGGAATATTATTTACCCTTTTAACAGCAAAGTTCGTTTTTTCTTTAACTTAAAAAATGAAAAAAAATTTATATTATAACAAAATATTAGCACATTGGGTTTTTCCTTTTCCCCCAAAAGGGTTAAAAAAAAATCCGTTTTCCCTTTAAAATTTAAAAAATTGTTTAAAAATTAAAAGTTTTTTTAATGAAAAAAGCTTAAAAAAATTTTAAAAGTGAATTTTTTCTGGAAAAAATTTAAAGTAAAAATTTTTAAATTTTTGTACACTAACCCTAAATTTATTGTCAAGATACAAAAAAGCCATAGTTGTATTTTCCTTTTGATTTCAAAATATATCACAAAATTTTTACCCCGTAAGGGGTAGATAATTTTTGTAGTTTTTAAAACAGGGGGGGGTTGTTTTACTTAAAAACCAATAAAAAAATTGTATACAAAAACCCAAAATTTGACAAATTGGGTTTTAAATTTCCCCAAAAAATTTTACCAACCTTTTTTGGGTTTAAAATTTGAATTGTTAAAATTTTAAGTTTTGGAAGTGAAAACGCTTAAAAAAATTTAAATTTTTTTTCTGGAAAAGCTTTAAAAACAAATTTTTTTAAACCTTTTCCATTATACCTATTGTCAAGTACAAAAACCCCTGTTGTAATTTACTCTTCAGAATCCTCAAATATGAGCACAAAATTTTAAATTTTTAAAGGGGTAGAAAAATTATTTAATCACAAAAATTCGTTTTATTTAACTTTAAAACCCAAAGAAATGACTTATTATACAAAATATTGACGGGTCGGGGATTTACCTAACCCCAAAATTTAAAAAAACAAAATTCTTGTTTTAAAGGTTAAAATTAGAAATTTTAAAAATTAAATAAAACGGTTTTTGGAAGCTGAAAACGCTTAAAAAATTTTAAATGTGTTTTCTCGAACGTTATGCTAAAAAAAATTTTTTCATTTTAAACCTTTTCCCATTGTCAAATACTAAAGAACGCCCAAAAATTGTAAATTTATCTTTCTAAATTTCAAATATAAAAAATTTTACTTACTTGGGAATATTAATGTACTTTTAAAAGCAAAATTCGGGGGTTTTTCTTAACTTTTAAAAACCAAAAAAATCATCAAATTTTTCAAACTATTAGACCCGTACTTGGTTTTTCAAAACTAAAATTTAAGAAAAAATTTTTCTTGTTAAAGGTTAAATTAGATTTTTAAAATTCCCCTTTTTAAAATGAAAAAATTTAAAATTTTAAAAAGTGTTTTCTCGGAAAAAGCCCAAAATTTAAAACTAAATTTTTGTAACGTTCCATTTTTTCCCATTGTCAAATACTAAAAAAGCCATAGTTGTATTTCCTCTTTTTGATTTCCCCAACATATAGACCAATTTTTTATCGTAATGGGTAATTTAGTACTTTTAAACAAATTGTTTTTACTTCAACAAACCCAATGAAATGCTCTATTTACAAACATTTCCTTGGGGTTTTTCCTTTTAAATTTATCAAAAATAACTTGTTTCGGGTTAAATTTAAATTGTTAAAATTAACGTTTGAACTAAAACCTTAAAAAATTTTGTGTTTTTTCAAAATCTAGTTAAGACTAAATTTTTGTACACGTTCCATTATTTCCAATGTCAAGATAAAGAACCCCATGTTGTTTCACCTTTTTATTCCTCAACAATAACAAATTTTTACTCGAACGGGAAGTTATTCTTTTTAAAAAAAAATTTTTTTACTTCAACTTAACCAATTGACATCAAGAACAAAAAATTGACAGGCTCGGGTTTTTCCTTACCCTAAAATTTTTACAACAAGTTGTTTAGGTTAAAAATAGAATTGTTAAAATTTAAATTTTTAACGAAATTTTAAAAAATTTCAAATTTTTTTTCTCAACGTCCAGCTAAAAACTAAATTTTTAACAAACATATTCCCAAGTCAAAAAAAAAAGGCCCCTATTGATTTACTCTTCGTTCTCAAAATATGGGAAATTATTTTACCTAAGGGGGAAATTATGTGCTTTTAACCAAATTCGTTTTACTTAATTTTTAAAACCATAAATACATATATGTTTTAAAAAAACATTAAACAGTTGGTTTTTCCTCCCCAAATTATACAAAAAAAAATTTTTTCGGTAAAGTGAAGTTAAAAATTTACTTTTGGGAAACTGAAAACGTTAAATTCAAATGGTTTTTTTGAACGTTTTGTTAAGAACTAAATTTTTTTACACGTATCCAAAATTCCTATTGTCAAAATACTAAAGAACGCCATAGTTGTATTTCACTCTTTCTGATTCCTCAACATATGATACACAATATTTTTACTCGTAAGGGGGGTAGATATTATGTAGCTTTAATGAGCAAAGTTTGTTTTTACTTCAACTTAAACCAATGAAATGACATCATATGTATACAAAACTATTAGACAGGCTTGGGTTTTACCTTACCCTAAATTTATAAAAACAATAATCTTGTTTACGGTTAAAGATAGAATTGTTAAAATTCAACGTTTTGGAAGCTGAAAACGCTTAAAAATTTCAAATGTGTTTTCTCGGAACGTCGATGTCTAAGAACTAAATTTTAGTACACGTATCCATTATTCCTATTGTCAAGATACTAAATAACGCCATAGTTGTATTTCACTCTTTCTGATTCCTCAACATATGAGACACAATTTTTTTACTCGTAAGGGGGGTAGATATTATGTAGCTTTAATCAGCAAAGTTCATTTTTACTTCAACTTAAACCAATGAAATGACATCATATGTATACAAAACTCTTAGACAGGCTCGGGTTTTACCTTACCCTTAAATTTATACAAAAAATAATCTTGTTTACGGTTAAAGTTAGAATTGTTAAATTCAACATTTGGAAGCTGAAAACGCTTAAAAATTTCAAATGTGTTTTCTCGGAACGTCCATGTCTGAGAACTAAATTTTAGTACACGTATCCAATATTCCTATTTTCAAGATACTAGAGAACGCCATAGTTGTATTTCACTCTTTCTGATTCCTCAACATATGAGACACATTATTCTTACTCGTAAGGGGTAGTTATTATGTAGCTTTAATCAGCAAAGTTCGTTTTTACTTCAACTTAAACCAATGAAATGACATCATATGTATACAAAACTATTAGACAGGCTCGGGTTTTACCTTACCCTAAATTTATAAAACCAATAATCTTGTTTACGGTTAAAGTTAGAATTGTTAAAATTCAACGTTTAGGAAGCTGAAAACGCTTAAAATTTCAAATGTGTTTTCTCGGAACGTCGATGTCTAAGAACTAAATTTAGTAAACGTATCCATTATTCCTATTGTCAAGATACTAAGGAACGCCATAGTTGTATTTCACTCTTTCTGATTCCTCAACATATGAGACACAATTTTTTACTCGTAAGTGGGGTAGATATTATGTAGCTTTAATCAGCAAAGTTCGTTTTTACTTCAACTTAAACCAATGAAATGACATCATATGTATACAAAACTATTAGACAGGCTAGGGTTTTACCTTACCCTAAATTTATACAAACAATAATCTTGTTTACGGTTAAAGTTAGAATTGTTAAAATTCAACGTTTTGGAAGCTGAAAACGGTTAAAAATTTCAAATGTGTTTTCTCGGAACGTCTATGTGTAAGAACTGAATTTTAGTACACGTATCCATTATTCCTATTGTCAAGATACTATAGAACGCCATAGTTGTATTTCACTCTTTCTGATTCCTCAACATATGAGACACAATATTTTTACTCGTAACGGGGGTAGATATTATGTAACTTTAATCAGCAAAGTACGTTTTTACTTCAACTTAAACCAATGAAATGACAACATATGTATACAAAACTATTAGACAGGCTCGGGTTTTATCTTACCCTAAATTTGTACAAAAAATAATCTTGTTTACGGTTAAAGTTAAAATTGTTACAATTCAAAGTTTGCAAGCTGAAAACGCTTAAAAATTTCAAATGTGTTTTCTCCGAACGTCCATGTCTGAAAACTAAATTTTAGTACATGTATCCATTATTCCTATTGTCAAGACACTAAAGAACCCCATAGTTGTATTTCACTCTTTTTGATTCCTCAACATATGAGACACAATATTTTTACTCGAAACTGGGGTAGGTATTATGTAGCTTTAATCAGCAAAGTTCGTTTTTACTTCAACTTAAACCAATGAAAAGACATCATATGTATACAAAGCTATTAGACAGGCTCGGGTTTTACCTTACCCTAAATTTATACAAACAATAATCTTGTTTACGGTTAAAGTTAGAATTGTTAAAATTCAACGTTTTGGAAGCTGAAAACGCTTAAAAATTTCAAATGTGTTTTCTCGGGACGTCTATGTCTAAGAACTAAATTTTAGTACACGTATCCATTTTTCCTATTGTCAAGATACTAAAGAACGCCATAGTTGTATTTCACTCTTTCTGAATCCTCAACATATGAGACACAATATTTTTACTCGTAAGGGGGGTAGATATTATGTAGCTTTAATCACCAAAGTTCGTATTTACTTCAACTTAAGCCAATGAAATGACATCATATGTATACAAAACTATTAGACAGGCTCGGGTTTTACCTTACCCTAAATTTATACAAACAATGAACTTGTTTACGGTTAAAGTTAGAATTGTTAAAATTCAACGTTTTGGAAGGTGAAAACGCTTAAAAATTTCAAATGTGTTTTCTCGGAACGTCTATGTCTAAGAACTAAATTTTAGTACACGTATCCATTATTCCTATTGTCAAGATACTAAAGAACGCCATAGTTGTATTTCACTCTTTCTGATTCCTCAACATATGAGACACAATATTTTTAAACGTAAGGGGGGTAGATATTATGTAGCTTTAATCAGTAAAGTTCGTTTTTAATTCAATTTAAACCAATGAAATGATATCATATGTATACAAATCTATTAGACAGGCTCGGGTTTTACCTTACCCTAAATTTATACAAACAATAATCTTGTTTACGGTTAAAGTTAGAATTGTTAAAATTCAACGTTTTGGAAGCTGAAAACGCTTAAAAATTTCAAATGTGTTTTCTCGGAACGTCCATGTCTGAGAACTAAATTTTAGTACACGTATCCAATATTCCTATTGTCAAGATACTAAAGAACCCCATAGTTTTATTTCACTCTTTTTGATTCCTCAATATATGAGACACAATATTTTTACTCGTAACGGGGGTAGATATTATGTAGCTTTAATCAGCAAAGTTCGTTTTTACTTCAACTTAAACCAAAGAAATGACATCATATGTATACAACACTATTAGACAGACTCGGGTTTTACCTTTCCCTAAATTTATAGAAACAATAATCTTGTTTACGGTTAAAGTTAGAATTGTTTCAATTCATCGTTTTAGAAGCTGAAAACGCTTAAAAATTTCAAATGTGTTTTCTCGGAACGTCTATGTCTAAGAACTAAATTTTAGTACTCTTATCCATTATTCCTATTGTCAAGATACTAAAGAACGCCATAGTTGTAATTCACTCATTCTGATTCCTCAACATATGAGACACAATATTTTTACTCGTAAGGGGGGTAGATATTATGTAGCTTTAATCAGCAAAGTTCGTTTTTACTTCAACTTAAACCAATGAAATGACATCATATGTATACAAAACTATTAGACAGGCTAGGGTTTTACCATACCCTAAATTTATACAAACAATAATCTTGTTTACGGTTAAAGTTAGAATTGTTAAAATTCAACGTTTTGGAAGCTGAAAACGCTTAAAAATTTCAAATGTGTTTTCTCGGAACGTCTATGTCTAAGAACTAAATTTTAGTACACGTATCCATTATTCCTAATGTCAAGATACTAAAGAACGCCATAATTGTATTTCACTCTTTCTAATTCCTCAACATATGAGACAACATATTTTTACTCGTAACAGGGGTAGATATTATGTAGCTTTAATCAGCAAAGTTCGTTTTTACTTCAACTTTGTTATTCACAAACAACCGTGTTGTAGCTTACACGCCATATTTATTCTAAGAACTTAAAGGGTACAGACATAACACTAAGAAAAGGTATAGTCCAAAGAGTTTCAATAGAAAGATATTTAATTCCCAACATCCTCCCCACCCTGGTCAACCTCCAGAGGGATGACCAGTTGAACTGGGCGGGATATCGTGGACCCCTCCGATGTTCGAAGAATGACAGTTCGGATCCTGCCATCCCTTCCTTCTCGAAGGCCTTCTATACGCGCCTTTTTCCACATATGGCGTGGGCGCGTATCCTCCTGAAGAAGGACGACATCCCCTAGTCTGAGGCTCGATGAACCTCTCTGCGGCTGGCGGACTTCATGGAAACTCTTCAGCTGAGTGAGGTATTCCCTCTTCCATCTTCTCCAGAAGTCTTCCGTTGTCTTTTGTTGTCGTCTGAATTCCTTCGCTAAATCCCTCCTAGCTGCCGGTTCTGGCCCTGTTGGCAGCGCAGTGAGACGTTCCCCAACCAGAAAGTGCGCAGGCGTCAGTACGTCAGTAATTGCCTCGTCCTGAGAGATTGGTCTGGAGTTGAGTGCGGCTTCTATGCTGACCAGGATGGTGTTAAGGCCTTCTTCATCCACCTGCGACCGTCCCAACACCTTTCGCAAGCAGCGTTTTGTGGATCCAATCATTCTCTCCACCATCCTCCCCACCAAGCCGCACGTGGAACTATAAATTTCCAGGTCACCCCATGCTGAGCGAGGTACTGGTGTGTCTTACTTGCTGTGAGGGCTAGCCAAAGTTCCTTCAGCTCTCTATTCGAGGCATGGAAGGTAGTGGCATTGTCCGAATAGATAGTGTTTGGCAGCCCTCGTCTTCCCACAAATCTCTCTAGTGCTAGTAAAAATCTGTCTGTGGACATATCTGAGCAGAGTTCTAAATGCAGGGCTCTTGTTGTTGCGCATGTAAATAGGACAATGTATGATTTCTTCGTAGTTTGTCCTTGTTTCACATACAGTGGACCAGCGAAGTCGATGCCTGTGACTGTGAACGGTTTTAGTGTTGAAACACGTTCCGCTGGTAACGGAGCCTCTGTTTCTTGAGCAAAGTGATTTCTTGACATCTTGCAGGGAAGACAACGGTGCAGGACGTGTTTGATCGCCTGTCGGGCTCTGAGTATCCAAAACTCGGATCTGAGTTCTGACAAGACGATGCGAACTCCGAGGTGGTGTAGGCGAATGTGTGTCTGCTGTATGAGCAGTCGAGAAAAGTGGTGTTGTCCGTCGAGAAGAATTGGATGACGCTGCTCTCTGGATAGTTCCGCAAACTGCAGACGTCCGCCGAGACGAACAAGTCCGTCGTCCAAGAATGGATTGAAGCGTGCTATCTTAGATCCTTCTGGCAGTGGCGAGCTGTTAAGGAGCGCGTCTAGTTCCATGGTGAAATGTTCTCTTTGAACAACATGCAACCAGTAGAGGCGCGCGTTTGCTAGCTCCGAAGCTGTCAATTCACCGGAAGTTCTCTCCTTCTGCATTATATTCTGTTTGAAGCGAAGTACCCACGCTGTAATTCGGAGTAATTTCCAGTAGGAACTGTACCGTGTAGCGTCTAGAAGAGGAGTCGGTGTTTTCACCGTGAGGACCTGATGAGCCAGTTTCCTTGCTTCAGGCAAAGGAGTGTCCGTTGTAGATGTATGGAGTGGCCATTGATGCGGAGGCTTTGACAGCCAAGAAGGGCCATGCCACCATATATCAGAATTCTTCAGTTTGTCTGCTGTTAAACCTCTTGAGAGAAGATCAGCTGGGTTCTCCTCCCCAGGGCAGTGTCTCCATTGTGATGGATTCGTATGATTCTGAATCTCGGTGACACGGTTGGACACGAACGGCTTCCATCGATTGGGGTCGTGGCGTATCCAGCCTAAGGTTACAGTTGAATCGGTCCATAGTATTGCGTCTCTGACATCGACATTTGTAGCTTCATGGAAGTAGCGTAGCAGTCTTGACCCAAGTAGTGCTCCCAGAAGCTCTAGTCGCGGTAGTGTGACCCTTTTAACAGGAGCAAGCCTGTTCTTACTACAAACTAAGTGGACAGAATGATTGTTGCAAGTGGGGGTGCGAACATAGAGAACCGCTCCATATGCTCGTTCTGAGGCATCGCAGAATACATGGATTTCATAACTGTCTTTATCTGAAGTACCAACCCATCGGGGAATGAGTATATCAGATGATGAGGGCAGAGTTGCTACCCATCTATGCCATCGTGTGCCAAGATCGGGTGGCAAGATCTCATCCCATTCCATACCTCTAGACCAGGTGTCCTGGAAAAGAGTTTTTGCTATGAGAGATACGGGTGACAGCAAACCCAGTGGATCGTAAAATCGGGCAGTGGCTTGCAGTAGCTGTCTCTTGGTTGCAGGACCATCCCTAATATTGTTCGTGACGTTTTTATGATCCACAGTGAACGTGTCAGTTTGTGTGTTCCAATGTGTTCCTAATACCTGCGTTTCCGTATTGATTACTAGACCATCTGTCTTCCATAGTTCCATCAATAGCTCTGAGTTCGTAGCCCATTTTGCCATAGGTAGGCTTATTCGTCCCATGAGCGAAGTCACTTCATGGTACAGGTTGATCACTCCGTCGTCGTCCTGGGCACCAGCTGCGAAGTCATCCATGTACATATTCTTATCAACAAGGGACGCAGCTTGAGGAAACACAGTCTTGTACATTATAGCAAGTTCTCGCAGCGTGGCAGACAGGAGGAAGGGGCTGCAGGTAAGTCCGAATGGAAGTCTAGTGAAGCGATACGTGATCCGATCACTGGTTGTGATGTAGTTTCCTTCCTGGTCCAAGATTACTCGATACCACATGAACCTTGTAAGATCCCTGTGTTTTCGATGTAATACTAATTGCAAGAATGCCTGGCTGATGTCTCCAATCAAGGCAACAGGGTACAGTCGAAATCGTAATAATATTGCGAATACATCTGGGAGAAGGTTCGGACCCATTTCCAGAGAGTCATTAAGGGAAGGTGCATTGTTCTCATGCGATGAACCGTCAAAAACGATTCTCCATTTTGTAGTTCCGAGCCTTTCCTTCTTTACTGCATGATGGGGCAGGTAAAACATTTCGCGAGAGTCCTCTTCAGGTGGGGCGACTTCTACGTGTACCTTTTTAATGTGGTCCAACATCTGTGTTTGGTAAATTTGTTTCAGGTTACCGTTCTTTTCCAATTTCTTCTCTAACGAGAGGAATCTCTTCTCCGCTTCGTGACGATTGTTCGGTACAGTGATGTTCTCTTTCCTGGGAAACGAAACCACTCTTCTCTGATCCTCGAGACAGAATGTGGCAGCAAAATCTTGAAGTAAAGCCGAATCCTTGAGGCTCGGGGCCTTGTCTTGGTTTTCCATAATGCCTATGGTTTCCAAGTCCCAGAAGCGTCTTAAGATGTCTTCAGATGGCGATGATGTATTTAGTTTCACATAGTTGACCATTACAGAATTTACTGTGATGCCGGATCTACTTCCGCTAAGTATCCAACCCAATTTAGATGGAAGTAGCACGACGGATGACGTGAGACGGATTGGCGAAGAGTCCTTAACAATTTTCCAATAGTTATCTCCTCCTATAAGGATCTCGATGGGAAGGTCTTCCGACTCATTCTTGGGGTCAGCTAACTGGAGTTTACGCGTGTGACTCAGTATCCTCACATCGTGGGGTACAGTCGGGTGTGGAGCAAAGGAGTGAAAGCTCTCGAATGCAGTAAGAGTAATGATAGAGTTTGTCAAGATCCCTTTCATATCAAACCGGACAAATCGGCGTTGTCTTGAAGTGGTAGAGGGCGTCTCGAATGCACTGACACGTAGGTCGCGACACTCCATCACGTCTAGTTTCAAGTCGTCTATAATGGACTTAGCAATAAAACTGGACTGGCTCCCACTGTCCAACACGCAGCGAGAAAGTTTGCTTAGTCCTGTAGGTCCTGTGACCCATACTCGCGCAGTTTGTAAGTAAGTAAAGTCTGGGGATATGACATCTATCTTGCCGACTGAAGTAGAGGCGAGCTGATTTACCGGGGAAACAGTACTCTCCGTCTCAATACAAATAGCTCTATGATGGTTCCTCTTGCATCTTAAACATGAGGCCTTGCCCTTCTTACTGCAGTTTCTAGCGCTATGTCCCCGATTTAAGCATAAGAAACAGCGGTTAGCTGCCTTCAGTCTCTCAATACGATCATGACCATCGCTCACCGTCTTACAGTCTTGGGCCCAATGAGAGCGGGATTCGCAGAAGACACAAAATGGTTTGATTTCTCTTTTACCCATCCGTGTGGTTTTGGCGTGTTTGGAATTAATGTGAAGCGTTGCTGCTGTGGGCATGAAGTTGGGAGTGCATTGAGGTTCTCCGCGGATCTTCTGCGCAGTAAGAACCCCATCCACCTCCTCTCCCAGGAATGCCATCAGTTTTATTACATCTCCTTCCGAAAGTCCCTGCCTTTTAACATGGACGATCCATCTTTGACACATATCTGGAGGGAAGGCACGAAGTATCTTGGGAGTTAGAACCCTACCGTACCCGCCAACATCCTCTTCCAGAGCGCGGAGCGCTTGAATACGACGGTTACATTCCAGGAATGTAGTGTTCAGTTCTTCAGGCGTTGCAGAGTGAATAGGTCTTAGCTCCTCTAAATAGTCCAGATGTGCCTGTATAATGCGGTTACGGTCACCATAGCGAGTGTGAAGGATCTTCTTTGTCTCCTCATATGTACTGGCAGTTATGGCAATTCCGTCCACTAGCATCTTCGGTTCGCCTTCCAGATACCCTCGTAAGAACACGTGTTTGTTTATGGTAGAGAGGGACGGATCTTTGTCAATGGATGATTCATACTGTTCCCAAAAGCGGGACCACGTTTCAACGTCCCCGGCGAACGGCTCGAGCTTGATGGGAGGGAGTTTCAAGGAGTGAGTGACTGCTGGAGAAGTGTAGGTTTGTTGCGGCTGAGTAACGCTTAACTGGGATGTTGAGGCTGCAAGTTGGCTGTCTATTCTCCGTGTAGCCTTCTGAATTGCGCGTTTTATCTTGTCAACATATTCTTCACAATTCTCCACATCTGCTTCATATTCACTGTCCGACAGTAGGTCGTGAATGGCGTCATCCAAGACGATGAGTCTATCCAAGGTGTCTTGAAGGCGACCTCGGAAGTGTTCGAAATCGTCTATGGAACTGTCCTCAGTAAGTCCAGAAATGGCAGTGGAAAATCTCGTAGCGTTGGCTCTCTCTCTGGTACGTTTTCTCTTTAAATTATGTAGGGTTGTAGCTGGATCTGCTGCACTGGACATTATTAATTATTTAAATTTATAAATGTCCCCTTATATTCAAATTCGCGGTAAGGCGAATATCGCCGGTCCTTCTAGGATCACAAGGCACAGGTAGAGGGCATCAGTGTTGTCGGTGACCTGTATTACCGACCGAGCCTCCAGTGCTTGTCACAAATAGTTTTCGACTTGACCGAAGGTGGCGCTTATTTTTTATTACACCAAAAGAAAGCTTAAACCCAATAAAACCTTAATAACATAATAAGGAACTGTAAAGTAATTTTAGCACGCAATTCTCAGTTAAAAGTTGTGCCAATGTTAATATAATAAGCAAAAGGAACGTAGCTGTGCGAAATGAATAATGGCGTCTCGCAGTGGCTTCCTTGGCGTGGCGTCAGTTTACTTTCCTTAAAACTGCTGAAGTTGCCGCTGCGACGTGAAGCTACCAACGTGGAATCCGTTTATGTTCAACCTCCGACGTCTTCTAACGTGACACTGCGATTTCCCGTCTTCCTGTCCCGGGTTTCGGCACCAAAAATGTTATTCACAAACAACCGTGTTGTAGCTTACACGCCATATTTATTCTAAGAACTTAAAGGGTACAGACATAACACTAAGAAAAGGTATAGTCCAAAGAGTTTCAATAGAAAGATATTTAATTCCCAACAAACTTAAACCAAAGAAATTTCATCATATGTATACAACACTATTAGACAGACTCGGGTTTTACCTTTCCCTAAATTTATAGAAACAATAATCTTGTTTACGGTTAGAGTTAGAATTGTTTCAATTCAGCGTTTTAGAAGCTGAAAACGCTTAAAAATTTCAAATGTGTTTTCTCGGAACGTCTATGTCTAAGAACTAAATTCTAGTACACGTATCCATTATTCCTATTTTCAAGATACTAAAGAACGCCACAGTTGTATTTCACTCTTTCTGATTCCTCAACATATGAGACACAATATTTTTACTCGTAATGGGGGTAGATATTATGTAGCTTTAATCATCAAAGTTCGATTTACTTCAACTTAAACCAATGAAATGACACAATATGTATACAAAACTATTAGACAGGCTCGGGTTTTACCTTACCCTAAATTTATACAAACAATGAACTTGTTTACGGTTAAAGTTACAATAGTTAAAATTCAACGTTTTGGAAGCTGAAAACGCTTAAAAATTTCAAATGTGTTTTCTCGGAACGTCTATGTCTAAGAACTAAATTTTAGTACACGTATCCATTATTCCTATTGTCAAGATACTAAAGAACGCCATAGTTGTATTTCACTCATTCTGATTCCTCAACATATGAGACACAATATTTTTACTCGTAAGGGGGGTAGATATTATGTAGCTTAAATCAGCAAAGTTCGTTTTTACTTCAACTTGAACCAATGAAATGACATCATATGTATACAAAACTATTAGACAGGCTCGGATTTTACCTTAACCTTAAATTTATACAAAAAATAATCCTGTTTACGGTTAAAGTTAGAATTGTTAAAATTCAGCATTTGGATGCTGAAAACGCTTAAAAATTTCAAATCTGTTTTCTCGGAACGTCCATGTCTGAGAACTAAATGTTAGTACACGTATCCAATATTCCTATTGTCAAGATACTAGAGAACGCCATAGTTGATTTCACTCTTTCTGATTCCTCAACATATGAGACACATTATTTTTACTCGTAAGGGGGGTAGATATTATGTAGCTTTAATGAGCAAAGTTTGTTTTTACTTCAACTTAAACCAATGAAATGACATCATATGTATACAAAACTATTAGACAGGCTTGGGTTTTACTTTACCCTAAATTTATAAAAACAATAATCTTGTTTACGGTTAAAGTTAGAATTGTTAAAATTCAACGTTTTGGAAGCTGATAACGCTTTAATATTTCAAATGTGTTTTCTCGGAACGTCTATGTCTAAGAACTAAATTTTAGTACACGTATACATTATTCCTATTGTCAAGATACTAAAGAACGCCATAGTTGTATTTCACTCTTTCTGATTCCTCAACATATGAGACACATTATTTCTACTCGTAAGGGGGTAGATATTATGTAGCTTTAATCAGCAAAGTTCGTTTTTACTTCAACTTAAACCAATGAAATGACATCATATGTATACAAAACTATTAGACATGCTCTGGTTTTACCTTACCCTTAAATGTATACAAAAAATAATCTTGTTTACGGTTAAAGTTAGAATTGTTAAAATTCAACTTTTGGAAGCTGAAAACGCTTAAAAATTTCAAATGTGTTTTCTCGGAACGTCTATGTCTAAGAACTAAATTTTAGTACACGTATCCATTATTCCTATTGTCAAGATACTAAAGAACGCCATAGTTGTATTTCACTCTTTCTGATTCCTCAACATATGAGACACAATATTTTTACTCGTAACGGGGGTAGATATTATGTAACTTTAATCAGCAAAGTACGTTTTTACTTCAACTTAAACCAATGAAATGACAACATATGTATAAAAATCTATTAAACAGGCTCGGGCTTTATCTTACCCTAAATTTGTACAAAAAATAATCTTGTTTACGGTTACAGTTAAAATTGTTAAAATTCAAAGTTTGCAAGCTGAAAACGCTTAAAAATTTCAAATGTGTTTTCTCCGAACGTCCATGTCTGAGAACTAAATTTTAGTACACGTATCCATTATTCCTATTGTCAAGATACTAAAGAACCCCATAGTTGTATTTCACTCTTTTTGATTCCTCAACATATGAGACACAAAATTTTTACTCGAAACTGGGGTAGATATTATGTAGCTTTAATCAGCAAAGTTCGTTTTTACTTCAACTTAAACCAATGAAAAGACATCATATGTATACAAAACTATTAGACAGGCTCGGGTTTTACCTTACCCTAAATTTATACAAACAATAATCTTGTTTACGGTTAAAGTTAGAATTGATAAAATTAAACGTTTTGGAAGCTGAAAACGCTTAAAAATTTCAAATGTGTTTTCTCGGGACGTCTATGTCTAAGAACTAAATTTTAGTACACGTATCCATTATTCCTATTGTCAAGATACTAAAGAACGCCATAGTTGTATTTCACTCTTTCTGATTCCTCAACATATGATACACAATATTTTTACTCGTAAGGGGGGTAGATATTATGTAGTTTTAATCAGCAAAGTTCGTTTTTACTTCAACTTAAACCAATGAAATGACATCAAATGTATACAAAACTATTAGACAGGCTCGGGTTTTACCTTACCCTAAAATTATACAAACAATAATCTTGTTTACGGTTAAAGTTAGAATTGTTAAAATTTAATGTTTTGGAAGCTGAAAACGCTTAAAAATTTCAAATGTGTTTTCTCGGAACGTCCATGTCTAAGAACTAAATTTTAGTACATATATCCAATATTCCTATTGTCTAGATACTAAAGAACGCCATAGTTGTATTTCACTCTTTCTGATTCTTCAACATAAGAGACACAATATTTTTACTCGTAAGGGGGGTAGATATTATGTAGCTTTAATCATCAAAGTTCGTTTTTACTTCAACTTAAGCCAATGAAATGACATCATATGTATACAAAACTATTAGACAGGCTCGGGTTTTACCTTACCCTAAATTTATACAAATATAATCTTGTTTACGGTTGAAGTTAGAATTGTTAAAATTCAACGTTTTGGAAGCTGAAAACGCTTAAAAATTTCAAATGTGTTTTCTCGCAACGTCTATGTGTAAGAACTAAATTTTAGTACACGTATCCATTATTCCTATTGTCCAGATACTATAGAACGCCATAGTTGTATTTCACTCTTTCTGATTCCTCAACATATGAGACACAATATTTTTACTCGTAAGGTGGGTAGATATTATGTAGCTTTAATCAGCAAAGTTCGTTTTTACTTCAACTTAAACCAATGAAATGACATCATATGTATACAACACTATTAGACAGACTCGGGTTTTACCTTTCCCTAAATTTATACAAACAATAATCTTGTTTACGGTTAAAGTTAGAATTGTTAAAATTCAACGTTTTGGAAGCTGAAAACGCTTAAAAATTTCAAATGTGTTTTCTCGGAACGTCTATGTCTAAGAACTAAATTTTAGTACACGTATCCATTATTCCTATTGTCAAGACACTAAAGAAACGCCATATTTGTATTTCACTCTTTCTGATTCCTCAACATATGAGACACAATATTTTTACTCGTAACGGGGATAGATATTATGTAACTTTAATCAGCAAAGTACGTTTTTACTTCAACTTAAACCAATGAAATGACAACATATGTATACAAAACTATTAGACAGGCTCGGGTTTTTCTTACCCTAAATTTGTACAAAAAATTAATCTTGTTTACGGTTAAAGTTAAAATTGTTAAAATTCAAAGTTTGCAAGCTGAAAACGCTTAAAAATTTCAAATGTGTTTTCTCCGAACGTCCATGTCTGAGAACTAAATTTTAGTACACGTATCCATTATTCCTATTGTCAAGATACTAAAGAACGCCATAGTTGTATTTCACTCTTTCTGATTCCTCAACATATGAACACAATATTTTTACTCGTAAGGGGGGTAGATATTATGTAGTTTTAATCAGCAAAGTTCGTTTTTACTTCAACTTAAACCAATGAAAGTACATCATATGTATACAAAACTATTAGACAGGCTCGGGTTTTACTTACCCTAAATTTATACAAAACAATAATCTTGTTTACGGTTAAAGTTAGAATTGTTAAAATTCAATGTTTTGGAAGCTGAAAACGCTTAAAAATTTCAAATGTGTTTTCTCGGACGTCATGTTAAGAACTAAATTTTAGTACAGTATCCATTATTCCTATTGTCAAGATACTAAAGAACGCCATAGTTGTATTTCACTCTTTTGATTCCTCAACATATGAGACACAATATTTTTACTCGTAAAGGGGGTAGATATTATGTAGCTTTAATCAGCAAAGTTCGTTTTTACTTCAACTTAAACCAATGAAAGACATCATATGTATACAAAACTATTAGACAGGCTCGGGTTTTACCTTACCCTAAATTTATACAAACAATAATCTTGTTTACGGTTAAAGTTAGAATTGTTAAAATTCAACGTTTTGGAAGCTGAAAACGCTTAAAAATTTCAAATGTGTTTTCTCGGAACGTCTATGTCTAAGAACTAAATTTTAGTACACGTATCCATTATTCCTATTGTCAAGATACTAAAGAACGCCATAGTTGTATTTCACTCTTTCTGATTCCTCAACATATGATACACAATATTTTTACTCGTAAGGGGGGTAGATATTATGTAGCTTTTAATCAGCAAAGTTCGTTTTTACTTCAACTTAAACCAATGAAATGACATCATATGTATACAAAACTATTAGACAGGCTCGGGTTTTACCTTACCCTAAATTTATACAAACAATAATCTTGTTTACGGTTAAAGTTAGAATTGTTAAAATTTAAGTTTTGGAAGCTGAAAACGCTTAAAAATTTCAAATGTGTTTTCTCGGAACGTCCATGTCTAAGAACTAAATTTTAGTACACGTATCCAATATTCCTATTGTCATAGATACTAAAGAACGCCATAGTTGTATTTCACTCTTTCTGATTCCTCAACATAATGAGACACAATATTTTTACTCGTAAGGGGGGTAGATATTATGTAGCTTTAATCATCAAAGTTCGTTTTTACTTCAACTTAAGCCAATGAAATGACATCATATGTATACAAAACTATTAGACAGGCTCGGGTTTTACCTTACCCTAAATTTATACAAACAATGAACTTGTTTACGGTTAAAGTTAGAATTGTTAAAATTCACGTTTTGGAAGCTGAAAACGCTTAAAAATTTCAAATGTGTTTTCTCGGAACGTCTATGTCTAAGAACTAAATTTTAGTACACGTATCCATTATTCCTATTGTCAAGATACTAAAGAACGCCATAGTTGTATTTCACTCTTTCTGATTCCTCAACATATGAGACACAATTTTTTACTCGTAAGGGGGGTAGATATTATGTAGATTTAATCAGCAAAGTTCGTTTTTACTTCAACTTAAACCAATGAAATGACATCATATGTATACAAAACTATTAGACAGGCTAGGGTTTTACCTTACCCTAAATTTATACAAACAATAATCTTGTTTACGGTTGAAAGTTAGAATTGTTAAAATTCAACGTTTTGGAAGCTGAAAACGCTTAAAAATTTCAAATGTGTTTTCTCGGAACGTCTATGTGTAAGAACTAAATTTTAGTACACGTATCCATTATTCCTAATTGTCCAGATACTATAGAACGCCATAGTTGTATTTCACTCTTTCTGATTCCTCAACATATGAGACACAATATTTTTACTCGTAAGGTGGTAGATATTATGTAGCTTTAATCAGCAAAGTTCGTTTTTACTTCAACTTAAACCAATGAAATGTCATCATATGTATACAACACTATTAGACAGACTCGGGTTTTACCTTACCATAAATTTATACAAACAATAATCTTGTTTACGGTTAAAGTTAGAATTGTTAAAATTCAACGTTTTGGAAGCTGAAAACGCTTAAAAATTTCAAATGTGTTTTCTCGGAACGTCTATGTCTAAGAACTAAATTTTAGTACACGTATCCATTATTCCTATTGTCAAGATACTAAAGAACGCCATAGTTGTATTTCACTCTTTCTGATTCCTCAACATATGAGACACAATATTTTTACTCGTAAGGGGTAGATATTATGTAGCTTTAATCAGCAAAGTTCGTTTTTACTTCAACTTAAACCAATGAAATGACATCATATGTATACAAAACTATTAGACAGGCTCGGGTTTTTACCTTACCCTAAATTTATACAAACAATAATCTTGTTTACGGTTAAAGTTAGAAATTGTTAAAATTCAACGTTTTGGAAGCTGAAAACGCTTAAAAATTTCAAATGTGTTTTCTCCGGAACGTCTATGTCTAAGAACTAAATTTTAGTACACGTATCCATTATTCCTATTGTCAAGATACTAAAGAACGCCATAGTTGTATTTCACTCTTTCTGATTCCTCAACATATGAGACACAATATTTTTACTCGTAAGGGGGTAGATATATATGTAGCTTTAATCAGCAAAGTTCGTTTTTACTTCAACTTAAACCAATGAAATGACAATCATATGTATACAAAACTATTAGACAGGCTCGGGTTTTACCTTACCCTAAATTTATACAAACAATAATCTTGTTTACGGTTAAAGTTAGAATTGTTAAAATTCAACGTTTTGGAAGCTGAAAACGCTTAAAAATTTCAAATGTGTTTTCTCGGAACGTCATGTCTAAGAACTAAATTTTAGTACACGTATCCAATATTCCTATTGTCAAGATACTAAAGAACGCCATAGTTGTATTTCACTCTTTCTGATTCCTCAACATATGAGACACAATATTTTTACTCGTAAGGGGGTAGATATTATGTAGCTTTAATCAGCAAAGTTCGTTTTTACTTCAACTTAAACCAATGAAATGACATCATATGTATACAAAACTATTAGACAGGCTCGGGTTTTACCTTACCCTAAATTTATACAAACAATAACTTGTTTACGGTTAAAGTTAGAATTGTTAAAATTCAACGTTTTGGAAGCTGAAAACGCTTAAAAATTTCAAATGTGTTTTCTCGGAACGTCTATGTCTAAGAACTAAATTTTAGTACACGTATCCATTATTCCTATTGTCAAGATACTAAAGAACGCCATAGTTGTATTTCACTCTTTCTGATTCCTCAACATATGAACACAATATTTTTACTCGTAAGGGGGGTAGATATTATGTAGCTTTAATCAGCAAAGTTCGTTTTTTACTTCAACTTAAACCAATGAAATGACATCATATGTATACAAAACTATTAGACAGGCTCGGGTTTTTACCTTACCCTAAATTTATACAAACAATAATCTTGTTTACGGTTAAAGTTAGAATTGTTAAAATTCAAGTTTTGGAAGCTGAAAACGCTTAAAAATTTCAAATGTGTTTTCTCGGAACGTCCATGTCTAAGAACTAAATTTTAGTACACGTATCCAATATTCCTATTGTCAGATACTAAAGAACGCCATAGTTGTATTTCACTCTTTCTGATTCCTCAACATATGAGACACAATATTTTTACTCGTAAGGGGGTAGATATTATGTAGCTTTAATCAGCAAAGTTCGTTTTTACTTCAACTTAAACCAATGAAATGACATCATATGTATACAAAACTATTAGACAGGCTCGGGTTTTACCTTACCCTAAATTTATACAAACAATAATCTTGTTTACGGTTAAAGTTAGAATTGTTAAAATTCAACGTTTTGGAAGCTGAAAACGCTTAAAAATTTCAAATGTGTTTTCTCGGAACGTCTATGTCTAAGAACTAAATTTTAGTACACGTATCCATTATTCCTATTGTCAAGATACTAAAGAACGCCATAGTTGTATTTCACTCTTCTGATTCCTCAACATATGAGACACAATATTTTTACTCGTAAGGGGGTAGATATTATGTAGCTTTAATCAGCAAAGTTCGTTTTTACTTCAACTTAAACCAATGAAATGACATCATATGTATACAAAACTATTAGACAGGCTCGGGTTTTACCTTACCCTAAATTTATACAAAAAATAATCTTGTTTACGGTTAAAGTTAGAATTGTTAAAATTCACATTTTGAAGCTGAAAACGCTTAAAAATTTCAAATGTGTTTTCTCGGAACGTCCATGTCTAAGAACTAAATTTAGTACACGTATCCATTATTCCTATTGTCAAGATACTAAAGAACGCCATAGTTGTATTTCACTCTTTCTGATTCCTCAACATATGAGACACAATTATTTTTACTCGTAAGGGGGTAGATATTATGTAGCTTTAATCAGCAAAGTTCGTGTTTTACTTCAACTTAAACCAATGAAATGACATCATATGTATACAAAACTATTAGACAGGCTTCGGGTTTTACCTTACCCTAAATTTAAAAACAATAAATCTTGTTTACGGTTAAAGATAGAATTGTTAAAATTCAACGTTTTGGAAGCTGAAAACGCTTAAAAATTTCAAATGTGTTTTCTCGGAACGTCATGTCTAAGAACTAAATTTTAGTACACGTATCCATTATTCCTATTGTCAAGATACTAAAGAACGCCATAGTTGTATTTCACTCTTTCTGATTCCTCAACATATGAGACACAATATTTTTACTCGTAAGGGGGTAGATATTATGTAGCTTAATCAGCAAAGTTCGTTTTTACTTCAACTTAAACCAATGAAATGACATCATATGTATACAAAACTATTAGACAGGCTCGGGTTTTACCTTACCCTAAATTTATAAAAAAATAACTTGTTTACGGTTAAAGTTAGAATTGTTAAAATTCAGTTTGGAAGCTGAAAACGCTTAAAAATTTCAAATGTGTTTTCTCGGAACGTCTATGTCTAGAACTAAATTTAGTACACGTATCCATTATTCCTATTGTCAAGATACTAAGAACGCCATAGTTGTATTTCACTCTTTCTGATTCCTCAACATATGAGACACATTATTTTTACTCGTAAGGGGGTAGATATTATGTAGTTTTAATAGCAAAGTTGTTTTTACTTCAACTTAAACCAATGAAATGACATCATATGTATACAAAACTATTAGACAGGCTGGGTTTTACCTTCCTAAATTTATAAAACAATAATCTTGTTTACGGTTAAAGTTAGAATTGTTAAAATTCAACGTTTGGAAGCTGAAAACGCTTAAAAATTTCAAATGTGTTTTCTCGGAACGTCATGTCTAAGAACTAAATTTTAGTACACGTATCAATATTCCTATTGTCAAGATACTAAAAACCCATAGTTTATTTCACTCTTTTGATTCCTCAAATATGAACACAATTTTTTACTCGTAAGGGGTAGATATTATGTAGCTTTAATCAGCAAAGTTCATTTTACTTCAACTTAAACCAATGAAATGACATCATATGTATACAAACTTTAGACAGGCTCGGGTTTTACCTTACCCTAAATTTATACAAAAATATCTTGTTTACGGTTAAAGTTAGAATGTTAATTCAACTTTGGAAGCTGAAAACGCTTAAAAATTTCAAATGTGTTTTCTCGAACGTCCATGTCTAAGAACTAAATTTTAGTACCTATCCATATTCCTATTGTCAAGATACTAAGAACGCCATAGTTGTATTTCACTCTTCTGATTCCTCAACATATGAGACACATATTTTACCGTAAGGGGTAGAATTATGTAGCTTTAATCAGCAAAGTTCGTTTTTACTTCAACTTAAACCAATGAAATGACATCATATGTATACAAAACTATTAGACAGGCTCGGGTTTTACCTTACCCTAAATTTATAAACAATAATCTTGTTTACGGTTAAAGTTAGAATTGTTAAAATTCAACGTTTGGAAGCTGAAAACGCTTAAATTTCAAATGTGTTTTCTCGGAAGTCATGTCTAAGAACTAAATTTGTACACGTATCCATTATTCCTATTGTCAAGATACTAAGAACGCCATAGTTGTATTTCACTCTTTCTGATTCCTCAACATATGAGACACAATTTTTTACTCGTAAGGGGGTAGATATTATGTAGCTTTAATCAGCAAAGTTCGTTTTTACTTCAATTAAACCAATGAAATACATCATATGTATAAAAACTATTAGACAGGCTGGGTTTTACCTTCCTAAATTATAAAACAATAATCTTGTTTACGGTTAAAGTTAGAATTGTTAAAAATTCACGTTTTGAAGCTGAAAACGTTAAAAATTTCAAATGTGTTTTCTCGGAACGTCATTCTAGAACTAAATTTTAGTACACGTATCCATTATTCCTATTCAAGAACTAAAGAACCCATAGTTGTATTTCACTCTTTTGATTCCTCAACATATGAGACACAATATTTTTACTCGAAGGGGGTAGTATTATGTACTTTATCAGCAAAGTTGTTTTACTTCAACTTAACCAATGAAATGACATCATATGTATACAAACTATTAGACAGCTCGGGTTTTACCTTCCCTAATTTTAAAAACAATAATCTTGTTTACGGTTAAAGTAGAATTGTTAAAATTCAACGTTTGGAAGCTGAAAACGCTTAAAAATTTCAAATGTGTTTTCTCGGAACGTCATGTCTAAGAACTAAATTTTAGTACACGTATCCATTTTCCTATTGTCAAGATACTAAAGAACGCCATAGTTGTATTTCACTCTTTCTGATCCTCACATATGAGACACAATATTTTTACTCGAAGGGGGTAGATATTATGTGCTTAATCAGCAAAGTTCGTTTTTACTTCAACTTAACCAATGAAAGACATCATATGTATACAAACTATTGACAGCGGGTTTTACCTTACCTAATTTATAAAACAATAATCTTGTTTACGGTTAAAGTAGAATTGTTAAAATCAAAGTTTGGAAGCTGAAAACGCTTAAAAATTTCAAATGTGTTTTCTCGGACGTCATGTCTAAGAACTAATTTTAGTACACTATCATTATTCCTATTGTCAAGATACTAAAGAACGCCATAGTTTATTTCACTCTTTCTGATTCCTAACATATGAGACACAATTTTTTACTCGTAAGGGGGTAGATTTATGTAGCTTTAATCAGCAAAGTTCGTTTTTACTTCAACTTAAACCAATGAAATGACATCATAGTATACAAAACTATTAGACAGGCTGGGTTTTACCTTACCTAAATTATACAACAATAATCTTGTTTACGGTTAAAGTTAGAATTGTTTAATTCACGTTTTGGAAGCTGAAAACGCTTAAAAATTTCAAATGTGTTTTCTCGGAACGTCATGTTAGAACTAAATTTTATACAGTATCCATTATCCTATTGTCAGATACTAAAGAACCCATAGTTGTATTTCACTCTTTCTGATTCCTCAACATAGAGACACAATATTTTTTACTCGTAAGGGGGTAGATATTATGTAGCTTTAATCAGCAAAGTTCGTTTTTACTTCAACTTAAACCAATGAAATGACATCATATGTATACAAACTATTAGACAGGCTCGGGTTTTACCTTACCCTAAATTTATACAAACAATAATCTTGTTTACGGTTAAAGTTAGAATTGTTAAAATTCAACGTTTTGGAAGCTGAAAACGCTTAAAAATTTCAAATGTGTTTTCTCGGAACGTCATGTCTGAGAACTAAATTTTAGTACACGTATCCAATTATTCCTATTGTCAAGATACTAAAGAACGCCATAGTTGTATTTCACTCTTTCTGATTCCTCAACATATGAGACACAATATTTTTACTCGTAAGGGGGGTAGATATTATGTAGCTTTAATCAGCAAAGTTCGTTTTTACTTCAACTTAAACCAATGAAATGACATCATATGTATACAAAACTATTAGACAGCTCGGTTTTACCTTACCCTAAATTTATAAAACAATAATCTTGTTTACGGTTAAAGTTAGAATTGTTAAAATTCAACGTTTTGGAAGCTGAAAACGCTTAAAAATTTCAAATGTGTTTTCTCGGAACGTCATGTCTAAGAACTAAATTTTAGTACACGTTATCCATTATTCCTATTGTCAAGATACTAAAGAACGCCATAGTTGTATTTCACTCTTTCTGATTCCTCAACATATGAGACACAATATTTTTACTCGTAAGGGGGTAGATATTATGTAGCTTTAATCAGCAAAGTTCGTTTTTACTTCAACTTAAACCAATGAAATGACATCATATGTATAAAAAATAACAGCTCGGGTTTTACCTTACCCTAAATTTATACAAACAATAATCTTGTTTACGGTTAAAGTTAGAATTGTTTAAAATTCAACGTTTTGAAGCTGAAAACGCTTAAAAATTTCAAATGTGTTTTCTCGGAACGTCTATGTCTAAGAACTAAATTTTAGTACACGTATCCATTATTCCTATTGTCAAGATACTAAAGAACGCCATAGTTGTATTTCACTCTTTCTGATTCCTCAACATATGAGACACAATATTTTTACATCGTAAGGGGGTAGATATTATGTAGCTTTAATCAGCAAAGTTCGTTTTTACTTCAACTTAAACCAATGAAATGACATCATATGTATACAAAACTATTAGACAGCTCGGTTTTACCTTACCCTAAATTTATACAAACAATAATCTTGTTTACGGTTAAAGTTAGAATTGTTAAAATTCAACGTTTTGGAAGCTGAAAACGCTTAAAAATTTCAAATGTGTTTTCTCGGAACGTCTATGTCTAAGAACTAAATTTAGTACACGTATCCATTATTCCTATTGTCAAGATACTAAAGAACGCCATAGTTGTATTTCACTCTTTCTGATTCCTCAACATATGAGAACAAATATTTTTATCTGAAGGTGGGTAGATATTATGTAGCTTTAATCAGCAAAGTTCGTTTTACTTCAACTTAAACCAATGAAATGACATCATATGTATACAAACTATTAGACAGGCTATTAGACAGCTCGGGTTTTACCTTACCTAAATTTATACAAACAATAATCTTGTTTACGGTTAAAGTTAGAATTGTAAAATTCAACGTTTTGGAAGCTGAAAACGCTTAAAAATTTCAAATGTGTTTTCTCGGAACGTCATGTCTGAAACTAAATTTTAGTACACGTATCCATTATTCCTATTGTCAAGATACTAAAGAACGCCATAGTTGTATTTCACTCTTTCTGATTCCTCAACATATGATACACAATATTTTTACTCGTAAGGGGGGTAGATATTATGTAGCTTTAATCAGCAAAGTTCGTTTTTACTTCAACTTAAACCAATGAAATGACATCATATGTATACAAAACTATTAGACAGGCTCGGGTTTTACCTTACCCTAAATTTATACAAACAATAATCTTGTTTACGGTTAAAGTTAGAATTGTTAAAATTCAACGTTTTGGAAGCTGAAAACGCTTAAAATTTCAAATGTGTTTTCTCGGACGTCTATGTCTAAGAACTAAATTTAGTACACGTATCCATTATTCCTATTGTCAAGATACTAAAGAACGCCATATTTGTATTTCACTCTTTCTGATTCCTCAACATATGAGACACAATATTTTTACTCGTAAAGGGGTAGATATTATGTAGCTTTAATCAGTCAAAGTTCGTTTTTACTTCAACTTAAACCAATGAAATGACATCATATGTATACAAAACTATTAGACAGACTCGGGTTTTACCTTTACCCTAAATTTATAAAACAATAATCTTGTTTACGGTTAAAGTTAGAATTGTTTAAATTCAACGTTTTGAGAAGCTGAAAACGCTTAAAAATTTCAAATGTGTTTTCTCGGAACGTCTATGTCTAAGAACTAAATTTTAGTACACGTATCCATTATTCCTATTGTCAAGATACTAAAGAACGCCATAGTTGTATTTCACTCTTTCTGATTCCTCAACATATGAGACACAAATATTTTTACTCGTAAGGGGGTAGATATTATGTAGCTTTAATCAGCAAAGTTCGTTTTTACTTCAACTTAAACCAATGAAATGACATCATATGTATACAAACTATTAGACAGGCTCGGGTTTTACCTTACCCTAAATTTATACAAACAATAATCTTGTTTACGGTTAAAGTTAGAATTGTTAAAATTCAACGTTTTGGAAGCTGAAAACGCTTAAAAATTTCAAATGTGTTTTCTCGGAACGTCATGTCTAAGAACTAAATTTTAGTACACTGAATCCAATATTCCTATTGTCAAGATACTAAAGAACGCCATAGTTGTATTTCACTCTTTCTGATTCCTCAACATATGAGACACAATATTTTTACTCGTAAGGGGGTAGATATTATGTAGCTTTAATCAGCAAAGTTCGTTTTTTACTTCAACTTAAACCAATGAAATGACATCATATGTATACAAACTATTAGACAGGCTCGGTTTTACCTTACCCTAAATTTATACAAACAATAATCTTGTTTACGGTTAAAGTTAGAATTGTTAAAATTCAACGTTTTGGAAGCTGAAAACGCTTAAAAATTTCAAATGTGTTTTCTCGGAACGTCTATGTCTAAGAACTAAATTTTAGTACACGTATCCATTATTCCTATTGTCAAGATACTAAAGAACGCCATAGTTGTATTTCACTCTTTCTGATTCCTCAACATATGAGACACAATATTTTTACTCGTAAGGGGGTAGATATTATGTAGCTTTAATCAGCAAAGTTCGTTTTTACTTCAACTTAAACCAATGAAATGACATCATATGTATACAAAACTATTAGACAGCTCGGTTTTACCTTACCCTAAATTTATACAAACAATAATCTTGTTTACGGTTAAAGTTAGAATTGTTAAAATTCAACGTTTTGGAAGCTGAAAACGCTTAAAAATTTCAAATGTGTTTTCCGGAACGTCCCTGTTAAGACTAAATTTTAGTACATGTATCCAAATTTATTGTCTAGTACTAAAAAACGCCATACTTTTATTCACTCTTTCTGATTTCCCCAAATATCAGACACAATATTTTTCTGTAAGGGGGGTAGATATTATGTAGCTTTTAACATCAAAGTTCGTTTTTAAAAACTTCTACTTTTTAAACCAATGAAAAAAAAATGTTTCAAAAATATTAGACAGGTGGGGGTTTTTCCTTTCCCTAAATTTATAAAACAATGAAAATTGTTTACGGTTAAAATTAGAATAGTTAAAAAATTCAAAGTTTTGGAAGCTGAAAACGCTTAAAAAAATTTTAATGTGTTTTCTCGGAAGTCTATGTCTAAGAAATAAATTTTAGTACAGTATCCTTATTCCTATTGCAAGATACTAAAAAAACGCCCTAGTTGTATTTCATCATTTGATTCCTCAAATAGAACACAATATTTTTACTCGAAGGGGGGGAGATATTATGTCTTAAATCAGCAAAAATTCGTTTTTACTTTAACTTGAACCAATGAAAAGAATCATATTATCAAAACTATTAACGGCTCGGGTTTTAAACCTAACCTTAAATTTATAAAAAAATAATTGTTTTTCGGTTAAAGTTAGAATTTTTTTTTAAAAATTAGCATTTTGGG